>JARHVA010003477.1:1932500-1966729 GCA_037957365.1 Torreya grandis | reverse complement strand
TGAATCAAAGAGACTAATAGGATACTGTAACTAGGCCTAATTAATGGTTACATGAATATAGCTCTAATAGCATATCAGATTTATTAAAAATATTTCAAACTACAAGATCTATCCTACATGCCATTAACACAACAAAACACCATTATACACATACAATAATAAGTCTCATTATTGCCTCAATAATTTGTAAAATCTACCTCATGGATTACAAAAGGGGTTCTTATCAAATAATCATGATAATTTGTCTTGTGCAACAATAAATTCTTGCATGAACCAAATGTTTTTGAAATAGAATTTTTTTATGTATGTGAAAATTTTAATAAAAAATTACAACAAACAAAAAAACTTCCAAAATAAGCTTACTTTCTAAGTGAGTCTGAACATGGCCCAAACCTAACTACTTAGTAAATAACCTTAACACATAGCTAGTAAGAATAAGAAAATCTCCAGCAAGATCATCTATGTTATCAAGATACTTTCTCCAGAACAAGATTAATTCTAGAATAGGAATTTAATTACTTATTTGATTTATTTTTATTAATCTCCAATTTATAGCTTTCACACTATGAGTAGTTGTAGTTTTATTGAGAATTATATTATTATTTTATTATTTACAAATATATTATTTATTTCCATGTTGGATTATATGACATCAAAATTAGCATGATGTGTTCAATTTTTTTTGTAATAATAAATGGCCTTGAAATAAACCCTGCAAAGGGGAAAACATAATATTAAATGTAATGAAGAAATTAACATCTACAATTAATTTGACATATAAATCACAACAAATCAAGCTGGTGCATTCTTAAACATACATGGGTGTTTTGTTTCTTGACTTCCTTTTTGCCTATTATTCTTGCAATAAAAGTGAGGCATAGTAAAGGATATGCAACATTGACATATAGTGAATTATAATGTTTTCATATCCCCTTTCCACATTTTTTTAATTATAGAATCAATTATCAATATAAGCATTAAAGATTTTAGTAACATTTGCATGGTTCCTAGAATAAAAGTATCATAATATGGGGCATCCGTCATTAGCATAACATACATATCGATTATACAATATAAAAAATGGCCACATATAGGTGGCCCAACAAAAGTAATAGTAAAAAATATAGAAAGTGATCAAAGTAACATAAGAAATATCATATCAAAGTGAAGCCACCCCAATAGAGATAGAGTATGGCTTAATCATCATGCACCCTCCAAATAGTAATAGCATCCAATTTGCCTCCATCCTTAGAATCCATAGAATCAAGTCCCTTGATTGAATCTTTATCTTCAATAGGTCCCATCTGAAGCTACCCAATAGCCAATTGAGAGGGGTAATGACAAAAAAAATTTAGCATGCTTTTCATATTATTCATTTTTACATAGTTAAGGATGTCCTCTAGATAAGTTTTTCTAGTTTTCCAAAGAATAAAATAAAATTTTCATCAATCATCCTCTGAACATCCTCTTGGACATGTTGATCATGTAGTACTAGATTCAGTCCTTGAGGATAAGACACTATCACCATAGGCTCATCATATAGTTCAAGGTTCAAGTTCAAGTCTAATGGTCCAATGGTTTCCTTAGTTTTTCTAATTATACAAATTCCCAATCTATCATTGCACACACCTATTATCATATTTTCATTAGCTGATAGCCAGTTATCAATCCCATTATTATAAAAATCAATCATGTTTATCCATTCCTTTATCAAGTGATCTGCTTGGTTAATGTATGTATAATTTATGTAATGTCACTCATGTTTAGTAATTTTTACCTTGACAGTCGACTGGTGGAACACTTCCCAATCTATATGCATATGCAACCTAGGATAACCACTAGAATATAGCAAGAAATGAAAGGTGATTTTGATGAGTCATGCCCTCATAAATTATACTAGCTGGTCTTGTAGCACTTTCAACTATAGGAAGATCTTCAGAGAGACCAAATGAAGAATGACTTAAACTAAGAAGTCACAAATCAACCTAGCCTTATGTTGGAATACCTCAATGTTCCTTGGCTTCCATTAAAATCATAAAATTTTAGTTGAAAACACAAGCCAAAATTTATGAAATAAAGGGTGTACTTTAATTTTCAGACATGCATAACCAAAGGCAATGTTTAGCCAACCAATTTCATAATCAAAGACCACAATCCAACACTCAAGACAACAATTTCATAGCTTAGTTGCATATGGGTAGGAGAAAAAATCATTCTCAATAGTTTCAATTTCACTACAAAATGAGAAAAAAGGTTTAGTAAGTCCATAATTACTCAACATAAAATTAACAACCAACTTATTATACATTAACAACCAATGAAATCAAGATCTCTTAGGATCCAAATGAGAGGTCCAAATCACATCAAAACTAAAAGACAAGGTAGACAAAGGATCATACATAGCCCAAATATGGTAGGGGACATTGGAGAAGGAAATATTTTTGTAAAGCATTTGAGTGGAGAACTCAAATTGGGGGGGGTGCTTTCAGTCCACTTCACGTTGTCCTAGAAATGACTCTCATCTTCCTTGAAAACCACATTATTCTCTCATTTCATTTATTTTTGGAGTAAATTGAAAGTTTTGTGTTGAGTGGTAGGAATTAAAAAAATGGCTTTAATATATAACCAAGAATCCCATCCCATATGAGAATAGAGGTCCTTATAATCCCTCAACCCATTACTATAACATTCAAAGGTAGATCAGCCCTTATTGAGGTCAAGTGGTCTCCGGTTGATAGTCAATTTCCACCATAAAGATTTATACCCCTGATAAGAAGTCCCAATCTAATTAAAAATGTCTTCTATAGTGATAAAGTGTTTAAAAACATCCTAGGCTAACCAAATGGAAGTAAATATAGGTGAGCCATCCACATTAATAGGAAAAGGCCCAATGAGAATATCAATATTATTCAAACCTCTCTATCCAGGGAAATCCTCTCAAAATATTATTTCAAACCAAAAATTTCCAAGGCTCATTTCCTTTCAACGCTTTGATGATCAACTTAACTACCAGTAGTATACCTTGCAGTTGAAGGTATTTTAAACCTAGGCGCCTAATATTATTGGGCTTTGAGTAAATTTTCCATTTAACAAAATGCCTTTTCTTACCCACTTTCCCATACGACCATAGGAAATCTCTTACGATTCTATTAAGCATGTTGATCTAAGACTTTTCAAAAAGCTATCAAAAGGCATAATAGATATTATAGGATATGAGTACCTTTTAACAGACTTGAAACCTTCCTGGTTAGGAAAGTAAATGTTCATGCCACATTATAATTTTCTTGTTAATTTTATCAAAAATCCATTCCCACATAAGCTTGATGGAAGGTACAAAAGCTAAGGGAATACCTAAATATCTGACCAATTCATCATGTCCTTTATAACTCCAACCATAATTTGACATCTACTCAGGAGGGTGATCATGCCATCTCAGCATATGTGATTTATGCATTACCACTTTGGATCCAGAAGCAGAGAAATATATATCTAGCCTAGTTACCACCTGAACTTGGTTATTTTCTTTTAAAGTAACAAAAAGGACATCAATAAGGGCATCATTATTATCTAGAGAAATTCCTTTGACTGGAGGCCCTATATTATAGAATTTAAGGAGATAATGTAATGCTTCAGTCCCTAGAATAAAGAACAAAAGAGAAAGAGGGCATCCTTAGCTAATAAATAATTGAAGGTCTAATGATTTTTTTCAATTCCCTGTTAAATTCAAAGACATCCAAAACATATTTGAAGAGAACATTGACCATTCTACAAAATCTATCTTGGAATCTAGATTCATGAAACATTCATTAAATTAAAAGAGGCCACTCAATTATGACATATGATTTTTCAAAATCATTCCTCCATTCTGATTAGAATCTCTAGCCCAGTACATCACTTCCCATCTAGTAATTAGATTGTATAAGATGTATCTCCCTTCAAAAAATCTAGTTTGAGTTTCTTAGACAATAGAGTGTAGTAGAGAGCATGATCTTCTTGCTAGAATCTTTTCCAAAATCTTGTAAGAAACATTGAGGAGGGTAGTTGGTCTCCAATGTTTAACTAAAGAAGAGTTACCATCTTTGGGGATGAGTTTGACTACCCTTATGTTGATGTTTGGGCCAAGGGTGCCATATTTAATTGCCTCATTTAATACCTCATAAGAGTCTTTGGACATCCATTCCTTATTGGATTTATATAATTCAGTAGGAAATCCATCCATCCCAAGTGCTTTATCTTCTTTGAGTAAGTCGATAGTGGTTTTGATTTCATCCAAAAAAATATAGGCATCAAACAAACTAGCTTAAACTCGTGTCACCTTTTTAATAATGCATGCACCACATTTAGACCTGTTATATTTAATGAGGTCACTTGAGCCATCAGAAAAGAAAAGAATATAATAAAATTCAAAGAAATATTCTTTTATACTTTTGGCATTCTACATAATTTGACCATTTAATTTGATGCCATTAATCTTGGTTCTTGTGTGCTTATATTTCAAAAATCTGAAGAATAGCGTAGAGCCTTTATGTGCACACTTTAGCCAGGTTAGTTTAGAGAGGATCTGAGCCCCCAAGTAATATTTTTATGACTATTTAACTTGATGCTTTAAGAGGTTAATCTATTCAAATTAATTTCCCATTAGCTGGGTCAAGTTGCAAATAGCTTTTGGTAGGTATAAACATCCCCTGAGTTCCCCTTGTAAATTTTCTACACTTTTTAGATTTGAATTGACCATAAGTTTTTACAAATTTTTTGGAGGTTTCCATACAATAATTCCACTTATCAATTTTAGATATGGAGTTACAAACAAATTTGCCAATGTTCAAGGATAATTGAAGACCCTCCAAACACACAGTTAACCAAGTGTGACACATTGAATTTATATAGTCCTTTGAGGGAAATGATGTCTTTATTCTCCTCATAATTTAATGAGAAATCCAATTCGATAGGATGATGGTTAGATATAGAAAAGGGTAGAACTATCACCACATTACCATCCTTATTAGGGGTCACAGTGAGTGATCTCTGTTCAGAAAAAAAATATCATGTCTATAGTATTATCTTCTATTATTTCTCTAATTATTATACTAGGTAAATTAGATTCCTTTACTTAAGATTTTACCTTTTTGGAGTGGATCTCCAATATTGTTTATTTTTTTTGTATTTGGACCAGAAAATAACTCCTTACCTTTCCAGGCATAGTGGTCACCCCCAAATTTATCCTCTTTTTCTTCCACCATGTTGAAATCTCTACCAAAAAACTAAGGAATGTTTTTCAGATTCATACTTGGTTAGTTTCATAGATCAGACCACTCCCTATAATCATTAGGAGCATATATGTTACACAGGCCATATGACTGGTTTTGGATTTCTAGCAAGACCTAAACTACTTTATTACAAAGGGAGACACCATGATCAACAATGAAATATTTTAGACCAAAGTTGACCAAGATAGAAGCCCCACCTTTCCTTCTTTGATGATTAGTAGAGAAATATGAAGCATTTGAATAGAAATAGTTTAGAATTAAAGACAATTGTGATCCACTATCCTTAAATTCTTGTAAGTAAAGAAAATATAAAGTATCTCTTGAATGTCTAAATTATCTCACAATTGGTTTTTTATCAGGATATTCCAACCTTCTCACATTCCAAATCCACATACACAAATAGGGAGGAGACGGAGGTAAATTAGATTGACCATGGGGCTTATCCCCACTATTGTACAATCTTTAGAAATAGTCTAGGACTTTATTTTCCTTCCCCTTTTTGTTGAAATAAGGGTCATGGTTGCTATTAATGGACTAATTTACTAGCTTTTATTTCTCTTTGGGTGTAACATGCCTCATTAGTGAGGAGACCAAATTTATTTTATGTCTTTTCTCTCCTCTTTTAAACATTTAATTTTTAGCACTTGATGTGTGCTTGTAAGTCAAAGGACTACTAGATAATATGTACATCTCTGAGGTAGATTTATCAACTTTTTATATTTTTAGAGAGATGGTCATAGGAGTAACATCACTGGAAATATTTGTGAGCTTGTATGGAGGTAAGTTATTAGAGATAACATTGTGTAGGATAGGGTTTTCAGCCAGGATAACCACATATTCCTCAGAAGGAGAGTCTAAAAGAAGTTTTTGTTCAAGAATGGCATCATCCAAACCATCAAGAAGATAATTGATAACATCAAGCAAGGGATTCAAACTATCATTAGAAGGATATAAGGAACCTTACATCTAAGATGTAGGGGAAGAGTCATCTAGACCCTACTCTTTTTCAAACATAGATCCAACATTATTAGAAGCCTCAGCTATGGGGGTCATTATCTTTCAATGGTACACTATTCAATAAGGGGTTTTCAAAAACTCGTAAGTCATCGAACATAGACTCATTTTTCAGGACAAACTTTTCCTTTTGTTTATTGTGTAAACTACCCTTATTAACCAAAATAGGACAATTTTTCCTAAGATGGCAATCTTTTTTACAAAAAAATTAAGCATTCAAACCACCTAATCCTCTGAGAACACAAGTATGGGACTTTCCCAAAAATTTTGAAATTGAGGGAATCTATAAAGAAATCCAAGGGATCTAAAGATATTAAAGCCCTATCATTTAGATGGGTAAATGACCATCTAGTATGCTCAATTCTTAGTACTTCTCTGAGGGGTTTCAATGTGTGTGGTAGAGAATTCCATTGTTGTATCAATATTCCTTTATTATCAACCCATCTCTATGTAGTTTTAAAAATGATCTCGTTGTAATCCATTTTTGGGCTCCATACGACAACTTTAAAAATTGACGCGCCAACATTTCACAATGGTTTAATAATAGTCCTATGTTTCATATTGGAACAAAATCATAAACACCCCTTTTTGAATCATATGTTAAAAAATAATACACTGACCTAGACGTTTACCCTAAATAGAGTTGAGCTAATTATCAAAAAAATTCCTAGAAGGGAGAGAGTTCTTATTTAGAGAAACAAAAAAATACCTAAATTTTAAATCTTGATTTCCTCCTACAGCAGGTCAGTTTCTATGGAATCATTTGGAATAATAGTCAAGGTCTTAGTAGGGCTAGGTTACTTACCAGCTTGGCCTTCACTACACTACTTCTCTCCATGCTCTTCATTGCACGCCAAAAATTGAGCTCCTTTCGGGTGCTTAGTTATTTATTCCTATCTTATAATTTTACTAAACATTTTTTTTGGCAATCTAGATGATTCCACTTCAACCTGAGATTGGTTAGAATAAACACTCTTATGATTACATATCTTATCACCCTACATAGAATAACCTATCTCCTAAAGACCACAATACTTCCCCTTCTCTACATGCTTAGATCCATCCAATATTAGGGTTTCTATAAACTAATGAAATTAATACATGTCCCTTTAAAATCTCCAAAGGTAGTAGGATGGGTGACTAGGAAGGGATAAACTAACCCATGCACACCAACTAAGATAGAAAAAATAATAAACCACATTAAATTTTAACAAGAGGATTAATAAAATAAAAGGATAGCATTCGCATCAAAGAGAAAAAGAATAATAAGCACAAAGGAAGCAAATGTGACCAAGCCAAGCCGCTTAGAGAAAGCTTGAAGCACCATTAATGGTAGATGACTCTTTATTTCCCCATTATAGAACTCCAATATTCTCTTCAACTACTTAATCCATTTTCACATATTTGAATAAATATTTGACTTTTCTATACATTATTGACTCTTGCATTGTTATATGGATGTGAGATTTTCAATTTATACTTGAGTTAAAATGATTTCAAATGTATCAAAATATATTTCATCTCCATTTTATCAAATAAAATTCAGATGAAAATAATTATTTCTCAACTAATTATTGTTTCTGAGTTTAGGGTATGCTCTCTATTTATGTCGTTAGTTTTCAATAGTGTCACTATGTTGCATAGGCTTCAATGCATGGAAAATTATCCCTATATTAAAAATAGGTATATGTATTAGGTAATTAAATATTCTATGCAAATTTTTAAAAATTGATGCAAATCTTATTGGTATAAAAGTGTTATGTCTCTCCTAGATAAATTAGATATTGATAAGATAGAAAGATGTAGAAACCCCTGTTTCCCCTGAATTCTGAAACTGTATATTTTTTAACTATTTTGTGTATTTTGATTTTTTTGGTGTTTTTGCATGAAAATAAAAAAAATGCAAAATTTGCAAGATAATTTCGTATACAATTCAAATAAATAAATATTGGAGCAATAAACTCTTCTTCTGGCTAAACTATATTATTATTATTCTTCCCAAATGATTACAATATCATTTCTCTATCATGCATATAAAATAATATCAAATATTGTTAAAAACCTAATTTTTTCCAACAAACCCTAGATCTGGTATGGCAGGTTTAGCTTTCTGGTTGTTTCACACACACAGTCGCCAATGTTAGCTATACTACCATGGTCATTCGATATACTGTCAATGTCGGTCTCTGTCAGTCAGTTTACTCTGTCGACGTCGATATTGAGTCGGCTGATGCCGGTCTCTGAGTTGCCAATGTCAGTTTTTGTGCTCCTTACGCCTGTGAATGTTGAAACATGCCTTTTTCCTAAAACTATATGACCTGGTACAAAACCACACAAATTCTGTATAGTAGTAGTAAAAATTATACGGCCTATATGCTAAAAGCTTGATCTCAATAAATATTGCGCTAATACTGGAGATCTTTATCTGGATGATTCCTGGATCAAAACCCTGATGAAATAAATACCTATTAACCTCTGTGATAACCTCTGTGTGAAGTTATCTCTCAAACTGGCAAGAGATCAACTAATATCTCACAACATCTGAATTGCACACACTAAAGAGTGTACGTTCTCCAATGCAAATAGAATAATGGAAACCCTTGGCTCAATCTTCTCAGAAAATACTTATCAAAATTTGTCTTCAACGTGAATAATTATGGCACTCTTTCCAATGAGAAACCCTTATAATCTTCAAAAAGGTGCACTTTCCCTAATTAGGGTTTCATAATTAAAAATTAGGGTTTCTCCTCCCAAATAATTAATATTTAATTAAATCAATTAAATATTAATATCTCCCTCGATACACATCTGATTCTCGATCCATCTGAAGTTAGTGAACAAGGGAATGATCCTGCACATTACCATAGCAGCTCTGCTGCATGTCAAATATCCCTAAAAAATAGGAACCCATGCAAACGGTGTCTGAAAGTGCCCGAAAGAAAGCCAACTAGAAAAATTATGATAGTCGAAGCCAAGCCAAGCTCCATCATGATCCTCTATCCATCCTATCAACCTACAAGGGTCGCATAATAGGCTAATCCTTCTATAAATTGATGCTCATGAAAATGGGGACATTACAGTCTGGCCTCCCTGAAATTGCTTATCCCTAAGCAGTCTCAGCTGCCAAGAAAACTCTACTCCACTTGGGTCCCAAATGTAGTTATGATCTATATTGCTGTCAATCAATGCAAGCTCCTGCAATATCCTCTGAAATATAACCAAGAGGAATCCATAATCAAACTGGTGAATACCACTCAACCAAACTCCATGTACACATTCCACCATGATATGTGGAAGGCACACTCCAACTCTGCAACAAATTCCAAATGGAACTATGCCAAGTGCAGATAATCCACACATTGTACCTCTACTGTAATCAACATATCTCTATAGATCACCAACCATGGTCTCATCACCCAAACTCCTATGCATCGCTAATAATGAAGAGACATCACATGCTAGATAGTAATAACACAAACCAAATCTGCTTGCCATCAACTCCTACTCTAAGTCATGCACTGACAAACTGTCAACCCAGTTCCTATCACCATGCTATGTCTATCACAACTCTCATCCCATGGCTTCAAATCATCCCCAGTACCAAGATAAGGATCCCAACATCCAATCCATGAATGGAAATCAACTGGAAACTCAAGTAAACTCCTCACTTGAGCAATATGAACAATACCAACTGACTTCATGCACCTATCTCCTATACCCACTACAATCTCTGAGTCTAGAGTGTGAATGCTAGACATACTCATATCATCATTAACATGTGACCTAATTGTAAAAGAATGTTGAGTCCCTGCCACATGTGCTAACTCTTGAACTGAACTCACCTGAAGACAAAGCTTGTTCGCATGTCTCTCCTGTATTGGTGCCAATGTGCACTCGTCAGCCCACTCTACCATGTCGTGTCGTATGAGCCTCTCCATCCGATGAAAAAACATATTTTTGATGTTGATGCCCCATATTGCCTTAAGAATATGTGTGTTCCCATCAACATCAAAATGAACCTACATGTCCTTGAGACAAAGAGTGACTTCCTCAAGGGAATGAAGCCACGTCATGCCCAAGACCAAATCTATATCCCCCATGTTCACCACATAATAATCAGCCTTGAACTCATAGTTGTTCAAGCGCAATGGGAGGTCTCTAATCATCCACTCACACCTAAGAGTGTAATCATCGGCTACCTTAACTCTAATACCCTCAAAATCCTCAGTAGTGAGTCCACGCTTCTCCACAAATATAGCATCAATAAAATTATGTGTGGCTTCTATATCAAGAAGGGTTATGACCCTCTGTCCTGCCAAAACTCCATGGAGTCTGAATGAACCATCCTATTGAATGCTAGTTAGGCATGCCTCCTGAATATAAATCTCTGACTCTACCACTGCCTTAGGCTTTGAAGCCTTTGACTCTGACTCCTTAGAACTCTCCTTCAAAATCTTCTGATTTTGAATCCTCATAAAAAGCCCACATCACATGATTTGCCTTGCCCTTAGGCCTTAAAGGACAATCGTGATTGGCATCATAGGGACCTTTGCAGTAGAAGCAAAGCTTCTTCCTGTGTACATCGTTAAGAGCCTCTCGATCCAAAGGTGGTGCTACTGGATTGGCCTTTGAATCATTCATAACAACTTATTTATCTTTGTCAAAATCTAATCTCTCTCTATTTTTGTTGAAGCCCTTATTATCCCTAAATGAAGAAGTACCTCTAAAGGTGAATTTATTGGATGGGGCTGCCATCTCCATACTATGTGCCTTCTTCATAGATACCTGTAACGAAGGAGGATCAAAGCCTTTGATCCAACCTCTCAATGGTTCTGTCAATCCCTTCATGAAGAGCACTACAAATCGCCTCTTTGAAATATCAGGGACCATCACTGATAACTTCTGGAAGTCACCAATGTAAAACTCTAGACTGCCACTTTGGCACAAATGAGCCAACTCTCTGAAATAAGATTTTGGATCCCTCCTGTCAAAACATTCCAACAGTCTATCAACAAAATCCTAATAAGATGTGATCTAATCATGCTAGAGTGTCACCATCTCATGGTGCCACCAATCGTGAGCTACCCCCTCAAGATGTAGTGTCACATATTTGATTGCATCTCTCTCAGCCATCAGACACAACATGATAAATGTGTGTAGCTTACTAATCCAAGCCTGTGATGTGACCTTGCCACTACTGTCGAACATTGCTAGTGTGAGCCTGCTAGTAGCATGCTTCAGATCATTATTCTAGTGTTTAGGTCTCTAATCCTATCGGCCTCTGTTATGTTCTCTCCTCTATGTGAGGAATCAATCAAAAGTAATCCTTTCTCTGACCTCAGGTGATAATAACTCCCACTCATCATTCATTGCGATAAGTGTGTCTACAAACAACTCCTCATGATCCTCACCTGTTATCACCTCATCGGCCTCTTGCCTCACAAAAGTAGGCCTAATAGGCCTGTTTGCTATCTAGAAAGTAGTCCTAAGTGCTCTTTGTGATCTTGCATCACTCCTGACATTGTCACGATGTGGTGACGGTCTCCTCAGAGTACCCAATCTCTACAGTGCTTCTGCCAACTACTGTAATACTTCGTTAGACTACCTTTGCCCTACTCGTAGATCTCTAAGAGCCAGTAAAACCTCTACATCATCTTGATCCCTAGGATGGTGAGGAATATGGGTCCTATCAGTATTGTTAGCCATGTCTTTCGGCTGCTGGCTCAAACCTTATTGCCTATCAACCAAGGCTCTAGTGCGTGTGTGATACCTGTGTGGTCCCAACTCTCGTGGCTGCATAAGATTGCTAAACCTTTAGGATGGCAAGATTTAGCTTTGATACCACTATATAAACCCCTATTTCCCCTGAATTTTGGAACTGTATATTTTTTGACTATTTTGTGTATTTTGATTTTTTTGGTGTTTTTGCATGAAAATAAAAATATCCAAAATTTGCAAGATAATTTCATATACAATTCAAATAAATAAATATTGAAGTAGTAAACTCTTCTTCTAGCTAAACTATATTATTATTATTCTTCCTAGATGATTACAATATCATTTCTCTATCATGCATATAAAATAATATCAAATATTGTTAAAAACCTAAATTTTTTCTAGCAAACCCTAGATTTGGTATGACAAGTTTGGCTTTCTGGTTGCTATTTCACGCACACAATCACTGACGTCGACTATACTGCCACGATCGATCGATATACTATCGATGTCGGTCTCTGTCAATCGGTTTACTCTGTCGACGTCGGTATTGAGTCAGTCGATGCTGGTCTCTGAGTTGTTGATGTCAGTCTTTGCACTCCCTATGGCTTGTGACTACTAAAACATGCCTTTTTCTTGAAACTGTATGGCCTAGTACAAAACTACATAAATTTTGTATAGTAGCAGTAAAAATTGTATGACCTATATGCTAGAAGCCTGATCTCAATAAATATTGTGCTAATACTAGAGATCTTTATCTGGATGATTCTTGGATCAAAACCTTGATGAAATAAATACCTGTTAACCTCTGTGATAACCTCTGTGTGAAGTTATCTCTCAAACTGGCAATAGATCAGCTGATATCTCACAACCTCTAAATTGCACACACTGAAGAGTGTACATTCTCTAATGCAAATAGAATACTGGAAACCCTTGGCTCATTCTTCTCATAAAATACTTAGCAAAATTTGTCTTCAACATGAATAATTATGGCACACTTTCTAATGAGAAACCCTTATAATCTTCAAAAAGGTTTGCTTGCCCTAATTAGGGTTTCTCCTCCCAAATAATTAATATTTAATTAAATTAATTAAATATTAATATCTCTCTCGATACACATCTGATTCTCGATCTGTTTGAAGCTGGCGAACAAGGGAGTGATCCTGCACATTACCATACCAGCTCCGCTACATGTCAAATATCCCTAAAAAATAGGAACCCATGCAAACGGTGTCTGAAAGTGCCCGAACGAAAGCCAACTAGAAAAATTGTGATAGTCGAATCCAAGACAAGCTCCATCATGACCCTCTATCCATCCTATCAGCCTACGAGGGTTGCATAATAGGCTAATCCTTCTACGAATTGATGCTCATGAAAATGGGGACATTACAAAAGACTACCTCATAAATTTTTAATTGGTTTTCCTCAATTAATTAAAATAAAAAATAATAAAATGGACTATCAAAAAATGGATCTATGAAACACTAATCACTATGAGGTAATCTATGGTGATGGTGCCCATATAGTGGCAGGGTTAGAGTAGGAAAGATAACTAAAAGAGATATTAAGGCTTCAAAGCTATAAAATACTTTAACAAATAATGGAGGGGATTAGTTTGTTGATAAAATGCTAGGCATTACTAACATGTGTGAAGGGAGAGTGGTGACGGGTGTTCCTCAATCGTCATATTACTATGCAGGGGTAAGAAATGGTCGACACTCCCCAAAAAATCTATAGAAGACACATTTATTATGAGATCAAGTGGATCTATGGTCAGGAAGAGGATTGAAATAGGGGAGGATAGATCCCATTATTTGGGAGGTTAAAACACAATCTAAATCAGGGGGGAAATCATTCTTTATACTGTGGGAGGACAAATAAGTCTTCCTATGATTCCAAAAAAGGAAATCCAAGTCCTTCTCTTTGATAAATAAGATATTGAAGTGATAGTTGAAATGGAAGAATGATTAACTATGTAGGGCTTGATTGATAAATTTGAAGCATTATGGTCAACTTTTCCATCATTGAATGACTGGATCTCATCCCAATGATACGATACAATAGAAGGTAAGATTCATATCTATCTCTATCATAGAGTTTTTTCCTTTTGATTTTTTATTCAGTAGTAGATAAAGAGGTAGTGTTTAATTACAATGTTTGGACATGAGATAATCATAATTTATTGGTGAAACCTTGGCACCCTGATTCCAATGCCTAAATAGAAAGTTTTAATGTTAAACCAATGTGGATTAGGATTCCAAATCTTCCCTATCAGTTTTAGGATGATCTGGTATTTCTAGTCATTGGAAATATATTAGGTAAAATTTTGGGCTACTGATAAAATTATTGATGATAAGGGGCATACCACTTTTTACCAAATTT
This sequence comes from Torreya grandis, assembly GCA_037957365.1. Lineage (NCBI taxonomy): Eukaryota > Viridiplantae > Streptophyta > Pinopsida > Cupressales > Taxaceae > Torreya > Torreya grandis. The sequence goes on along the minus strand of JARHVA010003477.1, from coordinate 1,952,351 downwards.
TTGTTTATGTTGATTATTCTAAATATCTACCTACTCAAATATAACTAAGAGTGGGGGATAAAAAATGTATGCAATCTTTAGACTATGAAGGGATCCCCTTCAGATTCAGAAGATGTTTCAAAACAGGGCATTTGGTAAATGATTATCCTAGCTTTAAATTAAAGAAACAAGTATTGTGGTGGAAAAATGTTAAAATTAAACACAATACGATACTAGCAGTGAATGGTAGTGGAAGTGATATGAGGGATCAGATTCAGAAATCCCTTTGCAAGTAGATGCACAGAATTAAATGAATGAAATTCTTAGTTTTGAGGAAAAGACCAAGAAGAGGTGGGCTGAGTTTTTACAAGAGAGGTCAAAGGGAAGTGAAGAGATAAGTCCAGATCTAGCAACTTAGACTCCGTTAGTAAGACAAGGCATGTTTGTACCAGAGCAAGAACTAAATCAAGAAAAATATCTAGAAATCTCCATCCCCATATTGCCAAATCTTGTCGACGGAGGAGAATGGAAAACTGTTAGTAATAGAAAGAAAGGCAAACGCAAATTGGATGTGAATCCCATAACAATGTGTCTCAGTTCTAACAAAGAAAATCGCTTGGGAGACACCTAGTTAGTTAATTTTATATTTTAATTTGGGAAGCAGATATTGTTGTAAATTTTGGCATTTGTGGCCAATTTATTGTTGTTCTTTGAATTTTTTCCACCCTTCACTTTGTTGTTGAGTGTTGTGTGGCCTCAATGTTTGTTTCACTTCTCATTTAAAAAAAACTTGGCCTTTATCCTAAATAAGAAAACAAAAAATTAATAGAGTTATTTGTGAAAATATTAATAAAGTTCATTTGGAAGTTGCATAAAGATTAATCAAAAAGAGACTTTGAAACCAAATAGTTTTAATTATTTTCAAATTTATTCTTGCTTTTAACGATGGTCGAATTCGAGTTCCTTGATACATGAAGAAAATGTTTCCATCCTACTTAAAGATCCCTTTACTTCAATTTTACGTTTTCTCTCATCAACTCAAGTTGGAATCTTACCCTGGCCCCCCACATGATGAGTGTTTATGTCTATTGTGTTTCCTAGACCCTCAAAGTGAAAATACTATGAGATTCATGGAAGCTACTATTATATTTTTATAGATTCTTATAGATCCATGGAGACCTTCATTTAGTACGAGAACCATAGATGTTTACACTTTTTATCTATCATGGTAATTAAACCTTGACAACGAACATTCGAAATGAAGTCTTCACATACATATAATTCTATGAATATCATATTTTAATTCCAAATAGTAAGGTTCAGGGACAACAAGTGAACATATATGTAAACAACATGGTCTAGATTTATACAATAACATATATTTTATTGATTTTAAACTCTATTGCCTTCAAATATTAAGATATTATCACTTTATTTTATTTCTCTCTTTATATCTTATAGAGATGCATTTGGTAATCCTTTTATATACTGAATTTAAGTAATATCTTCTTCAATCTCCTTGCACATTTTTAACCTTGGGTAAATATCAATATGTAAATTAAAATAATTTCATTCTCTAGATCCAATATCCAACAGATATAATTCTCTCTTCTTCTTTTTTTTTTCCAAATTTTTTTATCAAAATTGACTGACATACGTCCTTGAAAAGTATTGATGAACTAATTAGCCGACCAGTTGCCATCAATAAGGACACCGCTACTAACCCTTTTGTTTAATGCCCTCTAGTGTGAAAATTGCCAAAGATCCAAGCATTTTTTTCTTAATGTTAAAATCATTCATAATTTATGTTTGCTCCCTAAATACACTTAGAGTTATATAAATTCGAGAAAAAAAATGTCGCATCTCAAATACTGACAAGACAATTAACAACTAACAAATGAAAAACTGACACATTAAAATAAAAATAAAAAAGGATGGAGACAAAAATTCTGTTTAGAGTTCATGTGCGCGCTCAAAGGAAAAACCCCTCATCATGGGCACGCACCAGCAGTTTGAAAATATGTCCATGTGCGCAGCACTTTAGCGAGTTATACGGCTCACAGCGAGAGATGTCATTCTAATAAAAATATTCGTTGAAAATTATTGCACGGAATATGTGGGACATTGGGGGGAGTGTCCCTAGCGTCTCCACTTGCCTTCAAAGTTGGGCTTTGATTGCGACTAATGGTGGAAAAAAATGGTCATGGGTGACGTCGAAGTACCGACTAACATTTAATTATTTTAGTGGCATTTTGCTGTGATTTTACATGTTGACTGGTGGATGTGGCTGCTTGTTGCGATTTACATGAACGCGTTGACATTTAAACATATCAATTATAAATGGCAAGTGGCAATTTAGTTGGCAAGGTATGAGAATTATCTCACGGATAAAATACATTGGAAAAGAATTGTTAGATAGAAGTATGGTATATATTCAAATAATTAAAATATATTTAGAAAACAAGTAGTATGAATAATTAGAGGAGGAATATCATGTGGTTTTTTCCAAACATAAACGTTTATTAAATTCTTAAGTCTTTTCATATATTTGTACAATACTTAATGAAGTGTCTTCTTTTATACATATTTTCACATATATGTGTATTATTTAATGAAAATATGTTATTTTATAAATAATATTATGTATGATTCAATAGTTATATTTGATATTTGTAAGTTTTGATTAAGATTATATAAATTGATAAAGTTTTCAATATGATTTAGATATTTGATTAAGATTGTTTGTATTATTTTTATTATATAACATATTTTCATATATTTGTACATCATTTAATTAAGAGTTTTCATCCTACAAATAATATTATGCATAATTTGATAATTACATATTACAATTGTAAGTTTTGATTAGGATTATATAAATTGATTGAAGTTTAAATTATAGTTTAAATATTTGACTAAGATCACTTGTATTGTCCCCATTGATTTTATATATATATATATATATATATATATATATATATATATATATATATATATATATAAGTTGTATTGTCCCCATTGTAATATATATATAGTGATAAGTATGAATATTTCAAATTCACATCAATATATTAAATATCAGATGGTAATCTTAAAAACATTTCAAAATATCCTTTAAAAAAGGTCAAAAATCTAAAAGCCTTCTATCTTCTTATATGTTTTGTTAAATAATTAGCTAAACATTATTAAAATTTCATGATATTATATATATATATATATATATATATATATATATATATATATATATAAAACTTAAGTTAAATTTTAAAATAATTTATTATTTTAATAAATATTTATGTTTTATCTCCCTTATCCACAATTCCACTTGTTATATATCCTCAAATTTAATAAAACTTAGTTCAAATTTTAAATTAATTTACTATTTCAGTAATTTTAAAATGTTTTATCTCCTTTTATCCATAATTCCACTTGTTATGCCAAATTTCGAAGAGTAAACCTATCATTATCTCAAGTTATGTTTAATTTTGAATACAATATAATTAAACCTAAATAATTATTAGGTAGCGGAGACAAGATTTCAGATTATTGATTTATTTATTAAATATATAATTATTGAATACTATTATTAAATGAGAAAAAACTTTGGCATAATATTAAGTATTTTGAACAAAGTTCAATGGGACCTATGTATTTCTCATCTCAATATCCCTAGTTAGGACTTATATAAGCATGATCTCTAGAGCATAAGTTATTTTTAAACTATTATGAGATAATTTAAAATTAAATATGACATTTTAATTTTATTAGGAATCATTTTAGCATTATATACGGTGATGATAGTTTAATGATGAGTGAATTGAGTGTTAGAAGTGGGATGTCTCATAGTCAATTTCTTAAGATGACCACTCTCTAGAATCATTCCCATACTAAGATGGGATGATTTATTCATGAAAAGTTTAAAATTCAATAGAATACTAGATTGGTGTTCAATGAGGTAAATCTACAATGTATAACTAGGAGTACTATTCACCTCTGGTTTTTTAATTTCAATTTAAAAATGTATGTACCCAAAATTTTATGGTCCAATGAAGGTTGGAGAAAGGAAAATGACGAGTAGGTTTGGCACCTCATCTTTGTAGCTTAGGGATCAAATATTATGAGGTAAATAAAATTGAAATATAAAGGATGTTGAAAGAATGGCAACGATGACAGTGTATCAATCGATGGAGTCTACAAGTGGGCTATAAGGAACTTTTAGTAATTCCAATGTTGTTGGGGTTAAACAGGTATCCCCCTCTATTCTTGTGTCAATCCAAGAAATTGTTGACTTATCTAAACCCTCATTTAAGGAGACAGTCACTAAGCCTCCTTCCAAGAGAAATCCTAGAAATTTATATGGTCTTCATCATGCTTATATTATAGATCAAGCAAATGAGGTGCCCATAGTGGATATTTTAAATCAGGACGTTTATAAATGTCAGCAAGCACTTTTAGAAGTCATCATAATTTGTAGATTGAACAAATTTTGGCCTACTATAGCTGCATTAAACTAATAGGTTTTTGAAACATGGTGAGAACAATGTGAGATAGCTCTTTGATATTTTTTTTTTCCTATTTTCCATTTTAGTGAACATGAAGGTTATGTAAAATGACTTTCGAAAGGTCCATGGTTTTGGGGGAATGCAAGATTGCTTATTACTCGATGGTTTTAGGGTTTTTATGCAAACACATTTTTTATCACTAAGATGCCAATGTGGGTTTGACTTCCAAGTTTACTTTTGCATTTTTGGCTTGCGTCAAAGGTGGTAGGTGATTCTTTGGGCACTTTCATCGGGATTACAAACGTATACAAGCATATGTGTAGAGATTGATTTGAGTAAGGGGTTACATAAAAAAAATCCTAAAACATGTAGAATCACAACATGATCAAGTTCTTGACTATGACAATACAATGTTTAGATGTTGTAACTATCAACTTCTAGAGCATCTCCATGTTTTTTTTCCCCAAGGTCCCTTGAAAGCACAAAAGTAAAAAGGAATGAAACCAAAATCGAGTAGTTATTGCATTAAAAATCCAAAGCTAGTGGCAGATGATATTTCTCAGGGTATATAAAATTAGGATAAACATAAATGAAGGAGAATAAGAATGAAAAACATACTAGCCCTTACGAGTATGGGTGATTCAACAAAAGTTCATAAGTTTCAATTGAACAATCCGGTGGGGGGATTAAAAAGAGAGCATAAATCTGATCGATTAGATTTTTAGAAAGAGGTGTTGGAAGTAGTGATTTCATAATCTTAAAATCTAGATAAACATATAGTTATGGTTGATTTTAAACAAAAGGCTTATGGATTGAGGTAGGGAAAAAAAAAGGCAAAAAAGGAAAGACAAATAATCTTTTAAATTGTTTCCCTTCAAATTGACGGTTTCATAAAAATTTAAGTGAATAATCTAATAATTATTATATGTTTGATGGTCTGACTTATTGTTATCTGCATGACGATTTGATAATTGATTTAAATTTTGACCATAATGGTATCCACATGATTGCTCATTATATTACTATTTTTTATTAATAAGCAAAGTCCCTGATAATCATGGCATCAATTAAAAAAAAGTCATATCATCACAATAAACTTAGATCTTTTAATAGTTAAAATTAATAACATTATGGAATAACAAATACAATAATCTGGAGAGAATAATTTTATAGGTGACTCACTCTTAAACTAATTTATGCTTTATATGGTCCATGTTTAAATGAAAGTGACATCATAGATATGATTTTATTCTTAAAATTAATATGGTATGTGAATGCATTCTTAAACATCAAAAAAACGTTTATAGGTAGACATATCGATAAATTCAATTTCAAATTTTAAAAGGCTAGGTATACGTTTCGAGCATAATTTGATTAGAAAAAGGAGGATACATTTCTATTCCTGTAAGAGGTCAAGTTTTTTATGTAAAAATACTGAAAAAACGAGTGATGCATGATTATGGTATTGCGTGTCTTTCATATATATAATGAGAGAGAGCTAAATTTTTTTGGGGTAGATATTAAAGAAGTGAATAAATACACGTTCTTTGATATCTATAATTTTAGTGGATATTTTACTTTTGAAAATTTGAACAACAATTAATCACGATGAATCAATAACCTGTATGATATTTCATCAATAGAGAAGTATAAGTCACAGCTATAAAGTAATTATCAGCTCCATATGGTATTGTTTTATTTATAAAAAATAGTGCTTTACTTTTACAATAATTAATAGATGAGGTTTTGCTTATTTCCTTTTTTTAAAAGGACATTAATTTATTATTTAAAAAAATTGAAAAAAAAAAAATGATTATAAATGTCATTTATCCAAAAATAAAAAGATATATATAAATAAATGGTACCAATATTATACATATAAATATATAAATACATATATGTATGTATGTGTATATGTATTTATAAAACAAGATACGTTCAATTTAATATTTTTTAAATTATTTAAATGATTATAAAATCTCTATATTTATATTTAAAAAAAATCATTCTCTCTTTATACCAATACAAATAATTCTTAATCAAATATTCTTATGGGATCATGGAGTGATATTTCAAAGTAAGTGGCTTACTTACAAGCATATTTATCTATTTAAAAATTCTAAAGCATACCTTTGAAATATGACAATAAAAATGTTTTCTATTAATATTATAATTATTTGCTTGCTAATCATGTCGATAGGCATGTACCTCATGGATGGAGCCTTTCAAGCCATATATATTCAAAACACACACCAAATATGAAGGATGAATACCATCGCAACTCTATACTTTTGATGTATAATTGGTAGATACAAAAAGTTGAATAGTTAAAAAATTGAATCAATAGTCTAGATACATTTTATTATACTAGAATGTATGTTTTATGAATATTAATGTATTTTGTTTAATATTATTAAATTTTTTTGTGTCAGATTTTAATGTATATATAAGGACATAAAGATTTGTTTGATATGTTATTAACTTAAATTAATATTTTTATTAATAGAATTTTGAAAAGATCTAATCAATATATAAATTTATTATTTATGAGTGTAAATTTGACAATTCATTTTATTTACTCATTTTATTTTATTAATTTTATTATTGTCACTTCTATAATTTTTAGAAATTAATATATTTCCTATTCTCATTAAATTTTATACAAATATATCTGATTGTTATTTTATTTTTTTCAAAGCCTTATTTTGTCATTAGAATGTAAGACTAAATAACACAAAGAATTGGCTTGACAGCGCAACATGGAACTCTATCGACCTCCTGCCTGTCAGGAATGACAACACAACGTAGGGGAATCATGAGCCCTATAGAAGTCCCCTGACAATACTTGCTCAGCTGGAATAGCAACATAGAAAGATATTACATTATTTTTAGAATTATAAAGACAAATCAGCATATGATCAGTATGGAAGGTTCACCAATTCTAGAGAACTCCATCGCTATGTAAAAATATATATGTATTGTACTGTTTTGATCAATGAAAAATCATTCTCATTTTGATAATAATCTAAGATTTAGTATCATAGCGGATTAGTTTGAGAGAGCCAAGCAAGAAGTCTAGTAATCATGCAGTAGTAGGAACACAACAATTTGGGAGATGTGGAACGACACCTGAAGGTGCAGAAGTCCAGCCTGGAGGAAGAGAAGCCATTAAAGAAGACAGGTGTAAAAATTGCAAACAACAGACAACTCAAAGAGCGTAATCACATGCCATTTCAGACATGGACGTAACTCCATTAAAAATTTTAAGAAGCGATCCTGAAACATATAAAATAGTGGTGTCTCCTCCAAATGGTGACCACAACATATACGTCGACAACAAAGTAGAGATCCAAACCTGTAGAAAAGGCAATCAACGCCTGACAAGTTTGTAGCATTTATTTGCCTGATTGAAAGTCCAGTGATGCAACCAACAGCATTGGAGAAAAACCATCATGTAAGTTGCCTGGCGAAAGAAGTAGAACGCTGGAACGAAGGACGCATCAGTGTTGCAGTCACAATAGAATCTCCCCATTGTCAAATTTTAAGAAGCTATGAATGTAGCCCTGAGTATTTGAAAAGCACAGAAGTTCTGCAACAACCATAAAATCCTGTTAAGAAGCAAGCCGTGAAAAGGATACAGACTGAAAAAAAAATCTTGAACAAGGTACATGCTTTCTTTAAAAAGCAAATAAATATTTCTAAAATAAAATAAAAGATGTCTGCATTGAAATTGCTCCTCTCGGGTGCCCAACTACTTAAAGGGCCAAATTATACTACGTGGAAAATGAAGATGCGCATGATCCTTCAATTTTGAAGACTATGGTGAATCATGATAGGAGATGAGAAAGCTCCTACAGAGCTCGACGAATGTGAAAAGTATGATAAGGCTACTACCAAAACCATGATGCTAATCATGGCAATCATCACTGACGATGTCCAAAGACATATCAGGGATGTTGACGATCCAAAGGTAGCATGGATTAAGGTAGCAATCATATATGAGGCAAAAAATAAGATGAAGATTTTCCATCTATAATCAAGATTTCACACAATCATCATGGAGTTCGATGAGAAAGTTGAGGAATTCTTACGTCGAGTGACTGAAATATGAATGGAGTTACTGGCACTCTGTGAGAAGGTAGAAGATGATCTCTTGGTCCAGATCACCTTGAGAGTACTACCTTCCAAATTTAGAGTGTTTGTCATGATACTAAATATTGCCAAACAATCAGTATCATTCGAAGAGCTTGTGAACGTATTGCAGCAAAAGGAAGATATCCAAGATGAGTTCGAAGATAAAGCTCTAATCACAAAGAGGCAACAAGGTCAGAAGTCTCATAAAGGGCCTTCAGAGAAGAAACCATAGAAACAATAGAAACATCAATAGTCTCATCCTCAAAAATCTCAAAAGTCAAAGAAATTGTTTCATATATGTTGATGCAATACTCACGACATAGATAACTGCTGGTATAATGCCCAAAAATAAGGGTCTACCCGCACATCAAAGTGAGATGATTCTTAGAAATCAAAAAGATGTCCCCATTAATGGAAGGAAAAGGGACATCTCATTTCTCAACAAGATGATATATCTGAGGAAGAGATATCTAATGAAGACAAGAACTTGGTACTAGTCTCCCACACCTCACAGCCCACAAGGAATATTTGGTTGATTAATTCTGGTCCCACCAAAGATATGTCAAGTAACAAGAAGCTATTCAATTTACTGTGAGACGAACCCACTAGAGATCGGGTTAGGACCGTAGATGACAAAAACTACTAAAATAGTGTGCCAATATCTATGAATAGTGTTCAAGTAATCAATGTTGATTCTTATAGAGAAAGCTCCAAAATTCCAAGAGAGGAAAATATGAATTAACTTGTCTATTGCAAAATGTGAATGTGTTGATTAACCTTCCGAAAAGGAAAAGTGTAGTACATATAGAAAAAATTAGGACAACATGAGGAAGCCTCAAATTTTCTTAATTAACTAATTAAAATTAAATAAAATTAGCCTATGAACCCTTTATAACTAACATAAGGAAGCTTAAATACATATAAAGGTTATACAACCATGTAGGTAAAACCCAATTGAAAAAAGCACTACACTAACATCCGCCACCCCCACCCCCCCTCCCCCCTTAAGCGTAGCTTAGGTGAGAAGAGAATTGGGTCCTGGCATTGAGAGCTAGATGAGGTACCCAAGTTCATAGTGATAAGAGGAAGAAGAAGGTGAAGCAGCTCTATCACCAATGAGAGCTCACAAATGAACAAATTTACTCTCTATGAAAGGTTTGGTAAGAATATTTGCAATATGTTATGATTTTGGACAATATTGAAGATCAATGATTTGCTTGTTGATAATGTCCCTAATGAAATGCTTATGAATCTCTATGTGCTTGGTCCTTTGATGGAGATTTAGATTCTTGCAAATCTGGATAGTGCTCTGGTTGTCATAGTAGATGATTATTGGCTTATAAAACTAGACAATAAACTCAATGAGAATCCCCTAAATCCATATTGCTTCAGTGGTGGCAGTGGCAGCCCTTATGTATTCAACCTCTCTAGATGATAAAGCAATTGCATGTTGCTTCTTGGTTAACCAACTTATTGGACCTAACCAAGTGAAAAACTATAACCTGAAGTAGACTTTTGACTTTGAATATCTTGAACCCAATCTGATTCTGTGTATCTGATCAAATCAACCTTTGTTCCTGCTCCATAGTGTATCCCATAGTTATGCGAACCCTGAATGTAGTGAAGAATCTTCTTTATTACTTTCTAATGCAACTCATGTGGCTCCTACATAAACTGGGAGATCAAACCAATGCATAGGATATGTCAAGTCCAATGTTTGTGAGATAGATAAGATTGTGCATGAGTTACCAATACAGAGTTGCATCAATGAGTGGTGTAGGACAATCAGCCTCAAGCTTCAACCAAAGAAGAAGGGAGTAAGAGTTGATTTACAATCAGCCATGTTAAGCCTCATAAGTAAATCAAGATAATACTTATATTGTGATAAAGTTATCCCAAAATCTGATTGAATGATTTCAATCTTAATAAAGTAGTGCTACAATCTCATGTTTGTCATTGAAAATCTTTTTGAAAGTATAGTTTTCACTACTAAGATGGATGATCATGAGCTCCTTATAATCAGTAGGTCATCCACAAAGAGAACTAGTATCAACAGAGAATCATCCTACTATAAGATGTAGACATTCATGTTTGAGTGGCATCTAGTGAACCCAAGTGTGAGGAGAAAAGAGTCCATTTTGGCATACCATGCCCAAGGGGCTTGTTTGGGTATGTAGATAGATTTCATGAGTCTATAGAACAAGGAGGCATCTTCCATAAAACCTTGCGGTTGTTCCTTATATATCTCTTCCTTAAGGTCACCATGTAGAAAAGCACGCTTTACATCTATTTGATGAACATTCCACTTATGTGTGGTTACGATGGCCAGAGTGAGTCTTATAGATGTCATCTTGGCTACATAAGTAAATGTCACAGTGTAGTCTATGCCAGGCACATGAGAAAACCTCTTTAAAACTAGATGAGATTCATACTTATCAATTGACTCTTCTACACCATACTTGGTCTGATAAACCCATTTACGCCAAACCAATTTTCTTCCTTTAGGAAGAGGAACCAAGTACCATGCTTTATTCCTGATTAGGGAACTATACTCTTCCTGCATAGTATAATCCCATTCTGGAATGCTAGATGACTCATGAAAATTTTGAAGATCTGAGACAATGGCCAAGTAGGCATGTGACATCCTCTAAAACTATGATCATGTCTACCTTGTATCTAATGGATTTCCAACCCATCCTCCAGCACTTTCAAGTGTCTATCTATCCCAAATAAGACCAAAATTATATGAGATTGGAGAATTAGGATGTGATTCTTCATCATCTGTAGTGTCAGTGTAAGATGGAAGAGGAGTATTCTCATCACTTATCTCATTGTTTGAACATGAAGAAGAAGAAGAGTCATCCTCATCAACAGGAGGATCTCAAGGTGGATCTATGTCACTATCAGAAGTAGAATAAATGTCTAGTGAGAATTTTGAAGAGTCTAGAGTTCCATGATTATGTTCAAGTGGGTACTCACAAAACTTGACACTCCTCTCAATGAACAACTCATGAGTTTTAGGATGGAGAATCATATATTTCTTAACACCCTTTGAGTACCCCATAAAGATGTATGACTAACTTTGAGGGTCCATTACCTTGCTTTTCTTATTGGGAGCATAGGCCATTGTTGGTGATCCAAACATTAAAAATTGATCTATTACAGGATTGTGATCATCCCAAGCTTCAAAAGGATTGATTCCCTTTAAGGCTTTCTGTGGAATCTGGTTCTGAATGTAGCACACATAGTTGATTACTTCGACCCAATACTGAGGAACAAGAGACTTTGATTGAGGCATGTAGTTTGTCATTTCCTTCAAGGTACAGTTCTTGTGTTCAACCACACCATTCTATTAAGGATTGTATCGAACTATAATGTTCAAAAATACTCAAACTTGTTGTTGACATACTCCTTTCCATTGTCAGTCCTTAAGATTTTAATTGAACATTTTGACTAGTTCTCAACAAGAGCCTTGAAGTCCTTAAAGTGATCAAAGAGCTTAGACTTCTATTAGAGAAAAAACACCCAGGTGCACCTTGAAAACTCAGTGATGAATGTGACCATGTGTCTTGTCTTATCTTGTCAGTTAATTTACGCTAATGTTGTTCTTCTCAAGCATCCTAGTCAAGGTGTCAATCTTCCTTTTTGTGCTCTAAGATTCATCATGCCGATGTTTCTTACAAAAGTTACATTTGAGTTTCTTCTTTTTAGGTTTCCTGCTTGAGGAGGACTCATTTGATGATGCCTTAGGGTTGGCATATATTTTTTTATTCTTCTTGTGCTCATGATCAAGTTTAAATTATTTTTTCTCTTATTTTCCACTAGAAGAAAGCTTTTTTTGTCTTGATTGACAATCAAGGCATGTGATTTAAAGACTTTAGTTCACCCATTTGGACTAACTTATCTTTCTCTCGTGTCAAATAGGCAAAAAACTCATCAAATTATGGCAATTTCCAAGTGGATCCAAGTGCATTTTTGGTAGCATGAAATGTAGAGACAAAATTTGAATAGTCATGACCCAGTTTTGTAAGCATGGATAGAATCAACTAATCATCTATTTTCTCAATGCCACAATGTTTCAACTACAATCTTAGTGATTTGAACATTGTAAAGATGTCTTACAGGGTGCCATAGTCAACTAGGCCTAATGTGATGAGCTCATTCTCTTGCTCATGACCCCTCATGATGTCTTGTACTCCAAAAATCTTGTCTAGGATTAACTAGACTTTGTCTGGAGTTTTTACAGATTCAATAAAAATTAGGAGGTTGGGAGACATTAAATCCATAGAAACCCATAGGCTTCATCAAATCTATTGTACCACTTAACATTTTTTACTTTTATAGATAGCTTAGTTTCCTCACCCATAATAATCTAATAGAATCCTTTACCTCTCAAAGTGAGTTGTATTTTAGACTTCCATAGATAGTTAAACAGTGTGAGTGGTTTCATGTTTAGATCTATTAGTGTAGATTAGAATGAGACAAATTATATAATTAAAATGAGAAAAAAATAGAAAACACATAATAAAAACACCTAAACTATCAAGAATACCACCCTTAAAGTTACAATGCACACATGCTCAATCTTGGACATCAGGCACAGTTGAGAATGTGTCTATGAGAAATCAATGTGAGAAAGTAAGAGAGTGACATCGAGCACTATCGATAATTCATCCAAAAGGAAAGGTACAAAGGTTTGAAAAGAGTTTTGAGCTATTACACCATGTAAAAACTGGATGTTATAAAAGTCCTAAAATAATGTCACCAATGTGTAGAGCTCAAGAAAATATGCACTTTAAAATAAAATAACACCCAAAAATGAGCTATGGATTGAAAGTTATAGCACTTATTGGTTCTTACTCCCAAATATTCATGGACCCTTTCCAAAAGTAGAAATCTTTTTTCTAGACTATTTCTTCATTACCTTTCACCTTAAATTTGACACCCTCCTTAAAAAGTAAAGAGTAAAAGCTCTTTGAAAACTTGACTGGTTCTTCTAGTATAATTTGGGTTCTTCCAACTACTTAACTTATTACTTATAAAAAAAAGTAATGAGTAATATGTTGTCAACATCCACAAACCTGAATGAGTCTTGCTAAGTGTAAATCAGGTTTTTTAAATAATATGACTTATTACTTATAAATTAAGTAATGAGAAATAAGTAGTTGACCTTCATAAACCTAAATGGGTCTAACAAGTGTTGATAGAGTTCTTAGAGAAGTAAGACTACCCCAAAAACCTGAATTAGTCTAATAACAAGTTGTCACGCTGAAGAAACTTGACTACTTCAAGTAGTCACCCTTGAAAAACTTGACTACTTATAAGTAATTGCATTGGAGAAGTTGAAGCACTTCGAAACACCAATTTGATCTAGAATCAAGTAAGTTCCCTCTGAAAACCAGATTACTTCTAAGTAATTGCATTTTGAGAAGTTGTAGGAGTTCAAGAACTTGATTTGGTTTATGGAAAGTAAATCAGGCTTTGCAAGCTGTATTACTTCATCCATATGGATATCTGACCAAATGAAAGAAATAGATTTTTTTGAAAATCTATGAAGTTTCACAAAAGACTAAGAACAACCCATTTTAGATCATAAAAAATTAGAAACTATATTCAAATGGATTTTTCATCAAAGGCCTTTTGACATGAGTTTTGAGGTAGATTAATAAAATGCTTTCAAGGTCAAAAATGGTAGTTAAAATAGAAGAAAAACTAGCAAGGTTAATACATGGAGGATCTTGCAAGGGAGTTTGATGCATGAGACTATTAGAATAGATTAGGTATCATGAAAGAGGGTGCCAAGATCTTTGAATAATGTTCAAGCAACTAATGTCAATTCCTATAGAGAGAGCTCCAAAATTCTAAGAGAAGAAAAATATGTGTTAACTTATCTATTGCAAAGTGTGAATGAGTTGATTAACATTCTAAAAAGGAAAAGTGGGGTACATGTAGAGAAAATTAGGGCAACATGAGGAAGCCTATAATTTTCTTAATTAACTTATTCATCCACAGTAAGAACAAGGAGTCAGACAAGACATGAGGTAAATTTTGCACTTATGAGTAAAATAGTTGATAGTTCTAAACCTGGCAATCCTCATCAAGATTTTACTCAACCTCATTTGAGGAAAGCGATAGATGTTGAGTACGACTCACTCATGAAGAATCAAACTTGGAAATTGGTTAATCTACCAATAGGAAAGAAACCTATAGGCTACAAATGGATTTTTGAGATAAAATACAAGGTAGATGGATCCATCAATAAACATAAATCATGATTAGTAGCAAAGGGATATACTCAGAAAGAGGTAATTGACTATGAAGAAATCTTTTCACCCACTATAAAGATCAAGACCATTAGATTTGTTTGTACACTCATAGCACAGAATAGATGGTAAATTCAGTAGATGGATGTCAAAAGTGCTTTTCTTAATGGTGATATTAAGGAAGAAGTATACTTGACCCAACCAAAAGGATTTATTGACTAAAAACATCCTAAAAAATGTATGTCATCTAGTCAAATCACTTTATGGACTAAAACAAGCTCCTAGCGCATGGAACACCAAAATAGATGATCACCTTTTGTATCATGGTTTTACTCATAGCCCCTCAAATTCTAACATGTATATAAAGAATGTTGTAATAAGAATCATCATTTTTTTTCTATATATAGATGATCTTGTGATCATAGGAAGTTCACAAGATCAAGTTAATATCGTGAAGAATGATCTCAATAGATCCTTTGATGTGACTAATTTTGGGCTACTACACTATTGTCTTAACTTGTAAATATGACATCAATAGAATCACATTTTTATCTCCTAGATCAAATATGTAAAGACACTTCTGAAAATGTATAGAATGTCAAAATTTAAACCACTATTTTACACCAATATACAAAGTCTTATAAATTTCTCGATTCCAGGGCTCACTTTAAGTAGATGCATCTCTATAGAGATAGCTCATCAAGAGTCTCATTTACTTTACTTAAACTAGAGTAGATATATGTTTTGTTGTGAGTTATCTCTCTTGATTTATGTAGGAACTGAAGAAATGTCATTAGATAGAAACAAAGCATGTTTTAAGATATGTATGAGGTACACTTGAGTATGGTCTGAAGTATAAGAAGATTACTCAATTCTTCTTATAGGGATATATATGCTCAGATTATGTCAGATTTAATGATGATAGAAAGTCCATGTTAGGATAGATATTTTATCTTGGATCTAGACCAATATCATGGATTAGTAAGAAGAAAATAGTTGTTATTTCATCCAGTGAAGTAGAATATCATGTAGCACATGTAGCTATGTGCAAAGTGATATGGTTACATCACATACTACCAAATATAAGCTAATAAGAAAAAAACCCACCCATCATTCATTGTGATAATCAAGGTGTGTTAAAACATGGTAAGAAAACAAGTTTTAAATCATCATATCTAGCACAAGTACTGTCCTATAGATGCACAAATAGCAGATATACTTAAAAATCTCTTGGGAAGGTAAAATTTGAAATATTTAAGGAGTACATTTGTAAAAATAATGTAATAATAGGGGGAATGATAGTGCAGCATGGAACTATCTCAACCTCCTGCCCATCAAGAATGACATCACAACATCGAGGAATCACAAGCCCTCTAGAAGTCTCCTAACAATACTTGCCTAGCTAGAATAACAACGCATAAAGATATTACATTATTTTTAAAATTATAAAGAAAACTCAGCATATGATCAATATGGAAGGTTCACCAATTCTAGAGAACTCCATTGCTATGTATAAATAGATCTGTATTATATTGTTTTGATCAATGAAAAATCATTCTCAGTTTGATAATAATCTAAGATGGCATTATAAATTTTTTTGGATAGCATTATGTTTTTTAACAGCATGAAATCATTGGATTATTGTAAATCAAGATTTATGAATGGTTTTTGCTTCTTCTTAGGGTCTATGTAAAACTAGGTTGTGGGTTTGAAACACTATTCTATTTTGATAGTTAGGCATGGATAGACTAGAGATTAGTTATGTAGTCATTGTCGGGTAATTTAAGCTTGAATCAATATATCTACATGAATGTGGCAAAAGTATGTTGTTTGTGTCAGTGTTGTTTTTGAAACTTATATATATATAAATATATATATATATATATATATATATATATATATATATATATCTCATAAAATTTTGTACAGTTATAAATGGTCATGATTTACTTCATGCCAAAGCCTCATTTTGTTATTAAAAAGTAAGATTTGTACTCTGAATAACACAAATAATTAGATGTCACTTAGTTTTTTCTTATAATATTATGTTTTTGAATGCATGGTATTATATGTTTTTTGTCAACATAGTGCTATGAATAGTTTATGACTTATCTTAAGATTTATGTAAAAATAGACTGTACATTTTCCATATTATGTTGGTTTAATTAATCAATGCACATATGCTATTTTTTATATTAATATGTTTCTTCTTCTCATATATTTATATACATATTCACAAATGAATTGATTTTATTCTTTCCATATCCTTATTTTATAGTTAGATAAAAAGATATGTCCTTTGAATAACACAAGGAATAAATTGTATCTCTATTATTTTAAATAATACTATACTAATTAATAGAATGAAAGTATTAGTTTTTCTTTTTAATAAACTATGTGAATGATTTATGATTTACCTTAACTTATATGTAGAAAAAGGTTATGCATTTGAAATATTATGTTATTTTCTTAATTTAATGTATTTCGAAGTAAAATTGGAAATGCATAAATTATCATGTAAATTAAAATATACTTACTGTTTGTACATTATTACATTGATAATATTTTGTTTGTCTTAACTTTTTTAAGACCATATCAATTAAATTACCTATACATCTTTTTTATCATAAATTTATTTATATGACTTCAAGGTCATGACTTCATTCTTGGCAGATCCAATGATACACAATGAGAGATTTTTGTGTGACAGATTACAATGCTTATGAACCTATGTACGAAGCTAGTGAAATGAACAGAAAAGTGATGTTTATTTATGTGATTATTTTTATTTTGTTTTAATTTTCAATTGTTTTATTTAGAATAACTCATTTTTAATCATTTAAATAATTTTACATATTATGATTTTTTTTTTGAGTGGATATACAAAAACAAAGTTTGAGATGAGGAAGATGTCCCATTCCATTCCCATATAAATCATCTATGCAATTGTATGTTATGTAGAGATGGGTATGCGCTCAATTATTGATATTTTTATTTCACATTACATTATATAAATTAAATAGATAATCACTAAGTGTTCACCAGTGTTATAATTAATGTGATGTTTGTCTTCGATGTTTAGTATAATAATTGTTTTCAAAAAAAACTTTATAATATAAATAATTTTATAAATTTAAAATAAAATTCTTTTAATATTTAAAGATATATCAAAATTATAAGGAAAAAAATGAAATTCATATCATGGCACTGAAAATAAATAAAAAATATGGTAATGGGCATTACATGTTGGTATCGTTTTAAATCTCATCATTACAAAACTTGCAAGAATAACTAAATTCTTGTGATAAGACATGTTTCACTCTAAAAATTTAGATATGAAATTATCAATAATATATAAAATTAATTTATAGGTTTGGTACAACGGCAATTTTGAACAATTATTTCAGAAATATAAAGCCTCCAGTCAGAAAAACTTACATTTGAACTATTACTTTTGTATGTTTAGTTACTTATTAGTAGTTCTAAATAAATATCAATAAATATTTAAAATGTTTTCAGGCCAAAATTTTAACTTATATCTGCTTTCATTGGTTACTTTTGTTAGGAAAAAATTATTTAGCCTTTACATTGAATTGAGGTTTTCTTTTCATACCTGATCGATGACCCAAATTCATTTTTTATGGTTTAATATGATCCTCTTTCCTTGTTTGCGATGCATATCACACATTAGTGTGGCCACATGGTAGTGACGGGTATGGTTGGTAGTGAGATGGTTTCCTCCAGATATGTGCATAAAAAGGTATTTTTTATTATTATTGTTGGTGGTGGTGGTGGGTGGATTTTAATATGTGTATGACGTTGAAAAGGCCTGTGTGTTGTGTTATGAACACAAAATAACAATGACATAAAAAATCTATCAAATTTATATGAAAATAACTACTATATATATGAAATCATAATATATAAGAGAAAGTTTGCTCTATTTCATATAAATCATTTTCTTATGCAAGTAAACCTATTTTCCATGGGAGTTATTCATTCTTTTTTAAGATGAAAATAATGTGTATCACTTTTTATTATTAATGTTATTATTTGTTAAGCTGTTATTATGATAGAAAAATGTTGGTTCTCTTTTTTTTCCATCAACTCTACCTAACAAAAACAATGTTGTTGAATGTAAGAAGTCTTAGGGAAATCAGTTATATAAGATATTTCCCATGATTTCCATCTCTCTCTCTCTCTCTCTCTTAGATTGTTTTTTAGAATAATGTGTTTGTTCTTTTATTTACAAGTGATATTGGGCTTAGTGGGAGATAGAGTTCACAATCTACTCAAATACATTTGAAAAGATTATGAATCAAAAATTGTGAATCACAGAATATGAAGGTACAATATGTTAAAGAAAATGGAATGTGTAGAAT
This sequence comes from Torreya grandis, assembly GCA_037957365.1. Lineage (NCBI taxonomy): Eukaryota > Viridiplantae > Streptophyta > Pinopsida > Cupressales > Taxaceae > Torreya > Torreya grandis. The sequence continues at coordinate 1,933,091 of JARHVA010003477.1, read as the reverse complement.
ATGATAACAAAATTGTAGAATTGTAATAGTAAATTTTTGAAATTTTAATCTCCATAAAATATCTAAGATATAAGAGGTATAGATATGCTTAGTAACTGCATTTTTATATATATAAATAAATACAAATAATATAAGTGTATATTAATATATAATATAGTGAGATGAAGTGTCAGTTGAATTTAAAATAAATAGGAAAAAACTACTTGATAACTCATGAATGTTATGATGTTAGTGATTATAGTTACTAACAAGATGAGGTTTATAGTTATAATAATGCAGGAGTTGTGTAGTAGTGCAAACATGGAGTTAGATCTTATGGATTGGCATGTAGATGTGGAACCTAATGAAAATGTTGTTTTTGTTAATACAAGCCTTGATATGAAACAATCGTAAAATGTTGTCAGATATAGTGTCCCAAATCCTCTCAGGTCATTCATACCTTTTTGATAATATATAGTCCACATTTCATGTAGTTATAGTAAGAGATCTCTTATCAACATGTCTATTTGACCTAAGATTCAATGACTGGATATGATTATGTCTGGATGTTGCAATCTATATTGACCTCTGTCTTTTGAAGATACTCTAAAG
>JARHVA010003477.1:1897500-1927500 GCA_037957365.1 Torreya grandis | reverse complement strand
GAAGACTTATCAAGACACACTACTTCAGGAAACTTGGTTTCTTAGATAAAACTAAATCTTATATTTCGATTAGAAGTTGTTGATTGAGTGACCTCCATCTTTTATGGTATTCCATACCCTTAAAATTCAAAGACAATATCTTCCTTGCACATTTGAAGAGCTCTTCCCCTTTCCTTTTTTTAGAATTTTTCCCCTTAAAATTTTGATATTTTTTAGATGTTTTGATAAATTGAGGAGCACCTCTTGAAGTGGGAGATGGGGGCAGGGTAGAGTCCATAATATTTGAGTTGTGCTTAGTCTATATTGATAAGTGTGACCTCTACCTCAAGATGTCCCTATGGCTATTTGTTGAAAGTTTAAAATGGCTCTAATAAAAATAAAACATAGCTCACTGGTTACAAACTACTTGTTGCTCACCACTAGTCAAAGCCCTTGCCTCCTTCTTAATGTTGAGCAATCTTTTTTATAGAGCTAATTTGAATTTTATTAAGAAGTGGTCCTATAGCAGGGGGCTCTTAAATTTTTTTATTGGGTAGAAGAGTAAGTTTAGGAACATATGTAATTATTGTGGTCCAATGGTCTAAATTTTTTGAGGCAATTTTTAAAACGACAATAATTTTGTTTTTATTTACAATAAAATTTTATATGAAATTTATCCATTCACAAATTTATATTTGGTGAAACATCTTGTTACAAAATAATAACAAATATAAAAATGTTATAACATTTCTTTTTTGTCACTAGTTCAAACTTTTCATCTACAAACTTATTACTCCTTAATTTAAGATAATATTTCACTTTTTCTTATTTCCACATCTTCCATTTTTTATGGGACCACTTATTCATTATAAATAGGAGCAGCGACCCCTCTAAAAGACCCTCCCTTACTCAATGATTGGCGGTTCTAATTATGCTTACGTAACTCGTTATATAATCATGACTTTTGGGCATCGACTTTAATGATATGCATAATATGCTGCTTTCTATATGGTTTTAGGTTGAGAAAGGTCTAGGTGTAATTTCCTTCAACCCCTTTCTTTTTAGGGCTCTGTTAAATATTATCATGGATTCCACGGATGCAAAGCCAAACTTTCAATGTCTTGGAAGGAATGAGAACCCGGATAGTAATGGAGCAAACGAGAGTAAACGTCCACGAACAGAAAACGATGAAGATGAAGTTGAAGAATTTTTCAATTTGGTAGACAGAATCCAAGCAATGGGTAAGTATTTTAAACATACGCAAATGACTTTCTGTTCTGGAGAAGAGAGATCCGCAGCCGAAAATATGGTAGTCAATGTTATCAAACGTCAATATCCATGGATTCCGTCATTCGAGTGGGAGGATTTTCCTATCTCGGCCAGAGAAAATAGCCCTTCCGCGCAATGGAATTTAACTTTTTGTACAAATAATAACGCAAGCGGTTCGGCAGTATTCGTTAAACTAGATTTTACAGCTCACAAATATAAGCCGGTGGAGAAGCTGGATCTGAATGTAGAGGCCAGCTCGGAACACCCTGTCCCTGCAACATTAACCTTGTTTCCTTAGAATTTTGTACATTCATTTCTATTTCATGGCAGATTGCGGGAATTTGTTTCCCTGTAACTGGTTTGATACAGTGTAGTTTAAGAAAATTGGAATATAAAGATGTACTCGTTGCTTTTGTTCTAAGGTAACTATATATCTGAAAATGATAAAGTGAATATTGTTGACGACTTTATCAAAGCCCTTAATTTTCAGCCATTTTGTAAGGGAATGCCAGCTGATCCTCAAATCTGTACCAACGTAAATCTGTATCACGTTTATGGTATTAATAACAATTAATTCATTGTATGTAATGCATGTAAAAAATAACCTTTCCAGTTTCGTAAAAACAATTGTGAATTCTGTTTATGATTAGAATAAATCTTATATTTTCCAAACGAATGTTCCTTATACTAAGTTCATGATAAGAATGAATCTTATATTTTCCAAGAGAATGTTCCTTATACACGAGGGGCCAAATAAATGGCACTGTGTTCTGGCAATCAATATTAATAGTTTCTAACCTTTTTTTGACAGGTTTATAATGCTTCAAACTTGTCATGTCCTCTTTTTTAGTGGATATCGACAGATTTGATGATTAGCCTATTGTGCGACCCTCGTAGGCTGATAGGATGGATAGAGGTTCATGATGGAGATTGGCTTGGCTTCGATTAGCAGAATTCCTATAGTTGGCTTTCATTCAAGCTCTTTCAGACACATTTGGCCTGAGCTCCTATTATTTAGGGATATTTGACATGTAGTGGAGCGCCTTTATTTTGGTATGGTCATGTGTAGAATCACTCCCTGATTCACCAGCTTCAGACGGTTCGAGGATCGGACATATATTGAGGGAGATATTAATATTTGATTTATTTAATCAAATATTAATTATTTGGCCTATTTTTAATTAGAAACCCTAATTATAATTTAAGAAACCCTAATTAGGGCAAGTACATCTTTTTGAGGGTGTAAGGGTTTCTCATAGAGGCCATTATTGGATTATGCATTGATTATTAAATTTTCATATTGAAGAATTCTTCTGTGAAGACTGAGCCAAGGGTTCTAGGATTCCATCTGCATTGGAGAACGTCCACTCTTTAGTGTGAGCAATTCAGAGGTTGTGAAATATCAACTGATCTATTGCCAAATTGAGAGATAGCTTCATACAGAAGTTATCACAGAGGTTTGCAAATTTGAGAGGTAACTTCATACAGAAGTTGTCACAGAGCTTTTCAGGTATTTATTTTATTAGGTTTTTGATTCAAAAAATTATACAGATGGAGATCTTCTGTATTAGAGCCATATATCTTCAGATCAGGGGTTGAAAATAGACAGGTTGTGCTTTATTGGTGGCCGTATGAAGTCCGTACATGTCCGTACAGATCCACGCAGATACCGACCTCGACAGACAGAGATCCGCAGTGACCGACATCGACCGACGTCGGCAGAGAAGGACCCATAGTGACCGATGTCGACAGTATATTGATCGACACCGGTGATTGTGTGTTTGACACAGCAGGTCGAGACATCTAGATTCAAGCTTAATTTTTAGATTTGCAAAAGCCCAAGGTTTTAAGACAAAATATTTCATATTATTTTATTTGTATGACAAAGACTCAATTGTGTAATTGTCTAGAAGAACAAGTGATAAGATCTTTGATTTGCTATTGAGAGATCATATTGTGATTTATTTATTTATTTGGAAATTATTTTGGCAAAAATTGTATCTTTGTTCAGAGCTTTGTTTTGGTATCGGAAGAGATACCATAGTGGTATCAGAGCTTTTTGTGTTTCTATATTCCCTATTGATTGGGGATATTACAGTGGTATAAGAGCTTTTTGATTAAGAAAAGGAGCCTCTAAGAAAGGGACATTATAGTGGTATCAGAGCCAAATTCTTGCCATCCTGTTGGGTAGACCAGAGCCAAATTCCTGCCATCCTATTGGGTAGACCAAAGCCAAAGTTCCTGCCAGCCTGATTGGGTTATTTCAGATTGAATTTGATTATCAGTATGGCTTTAACAGGTGACAAAGATTTGGAAGAAAGAATGCAAAATGCAAAGAATAAATTAGATAATACATTTCAGCGAGCAGAGGACATTCTAAAAACTTTGGAGTTGGAAACTTATTTAGGCAAGGTTGATCAGTCAAATTCTTATGACATGCAAACAACGTTATCTCTGGCATTTGGTTCATTGGTGAAGCCTCGATTATTGAGACATCATGATGAGGTGGTAAGACTTGCAGCTCTCTCTTGCATTAGTGAAATCATGAGGATAATAGCCAACTTTAATTTTTATGATGATCAGATTATGAGAGAGGTACTTCATGCCATGGTAAAAATCTTCGAAAAGTTGGATGACATTAGAGACCCTCATTTCTCAAAGAGGGAAAGATTGCTTGAAATATTTGCAAGGTATGGATTTGAAAACATTATGATGTTAGTAGTGTATTGGTGACATTCGCAGGATGTTTAACATATTTTGGAATATTTTGGATGAGTTTCATTCCAGCAATATATTAGCATCAATGCACTCTATCATGTTCACAATCTTGTTCGAGGAGGAGGATGAAATTTCTAAAATTTTGGCAGAAAATTTATGGTATGTCTGGACAAAAGAGGAAAATGTCTCACCTATAGCTAGTATGTGGTTAAAGAGTTTAATTGATAGGCCTAAGGATCGTAGTACTTTCCCTATGACATGCAAAAACTTGAATGATGAGTTTGATGAACATGCTAATCCAGTATAGGGAGACATTAACACATCTTTAGGGAATGATTTATCTACATTATCTTCACAGGTAGGAGAAGTTGAGGATGTTGTGGATGAGTTTTGTCTTAAGGTGAGTTCAGCTCAGGCGTTAGACAATGAGGATGAGTCTGATGCTTGCATTCAAAGTGTGGAGGTGTACTCAGATGTTAGTACACTGAGTGTTGGTGATGAGTATGTTTTTGTAGCTGCTGATGAGGAGCATGTTGTTGCGGCTGACACACATATTCAGGATTTGGGAGTACCTAGTCCTTATGAGTTTGGGATACCAGTGGAGTTAAGTTTCCAAATTGATTCTTCTCACACCGATGATAGTGTGGTACAGTTGGTCATGCCACCTTTACAGAGGGATCAGTTATGGGATGAGAGTCATGATAGACTTGGCATGGTGATAGGTGATGGGATTGACAGCTTGTTGGTGTATGATTTAGAGTAGGAGTTGATGGCAAGCTGAATTGGTTTGTGTTGTTCCTATTTAACATGGGACGCCTCTTCATTATAGGTGATGTCAGTTGTTTGGGTGTTGAGTGCAGTGTCTCAGTTGCTAATTTTTGTACTGTTGATGCAGATGCTGATGATTTCAGCACAAGAGTTGATTGGTAACATGAGGGATATTACATAATCTTTTCCTTGGGATCTCGATGGATTGATTGGTTTGTTGTTCTGAGATTGCTTAGGGACAAGCAATTTCAGGAGGGGCAGATTGTCATGTCCCCTTTTTTAGTGGACATCGACAGACTTGATGATTAGCCTATTGTGCGACCCTCGTAGGATGATAGGATGGATAAAGGGTCATGATGGAGATTGGCTTGGCTTCGATTAGTAGAATTCCTATAGTTGGCTTTCATTCAGGCTCTTTCAGACACATTTGACATGAGCTCCTATTATTTAGAGATATTTGACATGCAACAGAGTGCCTTAATTTTGGTATGGTCATGTGCAGAATCACTCCCTGATTCACTAGCTTTAGACGGTTCGAGGATCGGACATATATTGAGGGAGATATTAATATTTGATTTATTTAATCAAATATTAATTATTTGGCCTATTTTTAATTAGAAACCCTAATTCTAATTTAAGAAACCCTACTTAGGGTAAGCACATCTTTTTGAGGGTATAAGGGTTTCTCATGGAGGCCATTATTGGATTATGCATTGATTATTGAATTTTGATATTGAAGAATTCTTCTGTGAAGACTGAGCCAAGGGTTCCAAGATTCCATCTGCATTGAAGAACGTCCACTCTTCAGTGTGAGTGATTCAGAGGTTGTGAAATATCAACTGATCTATTGCCAAATTGAGAGATAGCTTCATACAGAAGTTATCACAGAGGTTTATAGATTTGAGAGGTAAATTAATACAAAAATTGTCATAGAGCTTTCTAGGTATTTATTTTATTAGGTTTTTGATTCAATAAATTATACAAATAGAGATCTTCTATATTAGAGCCATATATCTTTGGATCAGGGGTTGAAAATAGACAGGTTGTGCTTTATTGGCAGATGTACGAAGTTCGTATAGGTCCGTACAGATCCATGCAGATACCAACCTCAGCAGACAGAGATCCCCAGTGACCGACATTGGTTGACTGAAGACCGACGTCACCAGAGAAGGACCCATAGTGACCGACATCAGCAGTATATCAACCGACGCCGGCGACTGTGTGTTCGACACAACAGTTCTAGACGTCCAGATTCAAGCTTAATTTTTAGATTTGCAAAAGCCCAGGGTTTTAAGACAGAATATTTCATATTATTTTATTTGTATGAAAGAGACTCAATTGTGTAATCATCTAGAAGAACAAGTGATAAGATCTTTGATTTGCTATTGGGAGATCATATTGTGATTTATTTATTTATTTGGAAATTATTTTGGCAAAAATTGTATCTTTGTTCAGAGCTTTGTTTTGGTATCCGAAGGGATACCACAGTGGTATCAGAGCTTTTTGTGTTTCTATATTCCCTATTGATTGGGGATATTATAGTGGTATCAGAGCTTTTTGCTTAGAAAAAGGAGCCCCTAAAAAAGGGACATTACAAAACCCCTAAATCAGATTCTTTCTCAATGTTTAGAAGATTGGTCATTTAATGTAAATTTATAACTAGTGAACTTATGGACAGAACAAAAATACATAAGATGAAAATATTTAAAATGAGTTTCCCAAAGTATAATGGAAGTTCTATAATACTTATACTTAACATAATTTAATGACTCAGGGTTAATTTTTTTATCAAATTAAAATTTAATAACTTTATTAAGGTATGAATGAATTTTCAATTAACAATCAAATTCTATTTTTTTAAAATAAAAGTTTTAGAAAAAACATAATGCAATATTATAATAGTATTTATAACTTATATTTTTTGGATAATGATAGAAATTTATTTATTTCATGTATTTTATCAAAATTTTATATTTTTTTAATTTTTAAATTCACATTTACAATCAAATTATTTTTGAACTATTTTGAAAATTTTAAGAGTTCCTCAATAAACCCATTTCTAATGTAGAATCATATTTTGCATAAGATGTATGCATTCACTCAATCCCTTCTTATTCTTTTTGCAAGATCATTAAAAAAAAATCATTTAAAAATGTTTGACCATTTTTAATATATATATATGAAAGATGATTTAGAGAAAAATCCCATTTCAAATATGTTTTTGGTTCATTCTAATAGTTTTCAAATAATTGTCTTTCACATGGGCAAAATGTTTCCTTTTCTCCTCCCAATGGAATGTATCTTATTTGCCTTTATTTTCATTTTCCCAAACCTTTTGTTATATATATTTTTTAAGTGCCATATCCATCTGTTAGACACCACTAACTATAAAATGTGAACAATAATCTTTCCATGACATTTTTGGTTCACTCGTAAACAATTTTGAACTAATTTTCCATTAGTTGCAACTCTTGACCTACTCCTCTTGTCAAACATCTCTTGCCACAAATGTACAAGAAAACAGACACAAAATATGTATAATTTTCTACCTTAAGATATCCGACCTTAACTTTCTAATGTCATATATATATATGATCAATATTTTTTTGTAAAACACTTTATCATAAATATATAAAGATAACATAGAGTTATGACCGAAGTGATGAAATATAACAAAACTCAAACCAATAATTATTTATGTAAATTTTTTTCAAAAAAAATTAAAAAATTGTGAAAAAACTTTAAAAATAAATAATAAATAAAAAATAAAAAATTAACTCGACAAAACCATCTATAAAAATTTTACTTGTACAAATATTTGTAAATGATACAAAATTACAATATCCATAAAACACATCTTCTATCATAATTTCTATCCATACTTATGCTTCCCCACCAAAACAAACAAATCAATCCCAGTACCATTCTTAAATTTCCTTTTATAAATATTCTATCAAATTGACATACCACAAAAGAGTTCAAAAAATACAAGCAAATTCTCTTGTAAGTGAAAATTGAAAATGCTAAATGGTCAAATGGTAAATAATATTTTCAACTAATTTTTGTAACATTCTTTCATATCTGATAGGACAAGGATTTGGTTTTTAAAATTTCATTTTATCTTAACGGAATAATCAAGTCGCTCATTCTATCTAATCCTACACTAGTACTTTTCTAATCATATGGACCTTCCCTTGGCATATGTGGAAACTAATACGCTTCATTCTTTTTCAATGTGATGTTGGACAATTTGTTGCAAAAATATTTGGTATAATTTCTGGTACGACCACAATTAATTTAATAATTACTGACATCATTATGTGCAAGAAGTTAAATATTAAAACAAAAGAGGAAGTAAAAATTATGTGAAAATTAATGATTATTAACACGGAAGCGGAATTGAAACTGCGAATGTCAATTAATAAAATCAAGGCACCCACTCCTCTCTATTTATAAAGAATATAAATTATGTCCAGCAATATGTAAGCCCATGGATGGGTCAACAGACAGTTTACCTTAACTGGAAATTCACGAGAATTTAACACTAAGGCAAACCTCAGATTTTCTGTCACACTGTGTGACAGTATGTGGATGGGTAAACAATGAAAATGAGCGGGCGAGTTAAGAGATCAATGATGTCTAAAAATCCACGTCACCATACGCGGAAATTGTTTGTCAACAAATTAAAAACCATGGAGCGACTAAAATTAAGAAAAGTGAATGAAATAACGGATCGACGTTACCGACTATATTATTAAGATATTTGTTATTCCCAAGCTTAACGGTTATGTCTCCCTACCATAACACAACCTACAATTTTATAAATAATAATTTAATTAATTATCGATGAATATAATATTAAATTCAAATAATATTATTTAAGATAAAAATAATTATAATACAAATTATTAGTTGAGAATTAGTATTATATAATAAAGAAGTTATGCTTTGATTTATATAATGTTGATGTTTTGAATCACCTCTTAAACTCATTATCAAGACAAGATCAATGACTAACTAATATTGTTCAAACTCAATAATATATAAATAAAAATAAAAATAAATTACTTACATCTAATTGTAATAACATAAAATGCTTTCATTGACTTTGCACATTATTTATATCTAACTAATTTGGTTGAAGTTGAAGAATACCAATATTTTGGTCAAATATCACACTATGAAACTCCTTTCACATGTTTGATTATTTTAATGATTTGATCATGTAGGTAGACTTATTTTGTATGATTCTTCCAATGTCTCTAGACCATTCTACATAATGTCGACAACCTATCAAGGTTGTATTGTATTTTCCTAGTAGTTTCTTTTGTAGATAGCTTTAACTACATGGATGTATCCATCCCTTTTTACCTATTTCTTGTTATTTTAAGTTAGGACTTGTGCCAATATTAAAAAAATATATTCAAATTCACCTCTAAACAAATAAAATATTATACTTCATTCGAGGATCCATTATGTTAGTTCCCAAAATTGCACTAAAGCAATTGAGCCCTTTCACAGTATAAATGCCTAATTTGTGAAGCGCACTTCCTATTTTCAAGTGTTCATTATAGGTGAAGTGTCTTGTTAATTTGGTCTTTACTAACCTTTTCTCTGATAAAAGCCAAGTTGAAGTCATGTCTGAGCATCTCAAAACCCTTGTTTTAATTGACCTAGCTTAGGCCATTTGATTTAAAATCAAATTTGCTAGTTAAAATATATGCGAGAACATTTTTAATATGCCACAGATTTAGTTTAATTTTATACTAAGATTTAGTCATGTTTATTAACATGACCAAACCTTAGTATAAAATTCATATTTGGTCCCTTTTATATCTTGTGGCCCTTGATCCCTTTTATCTATTATCATAGTCTAACTAATGTTTGGTTCCTTTGCTATGAGTTGAGATTTGAGTCCTATCCTAAAGCTTATATTGTATTTATTTATGCACCAAAAACTTACACCAAGACTTTATATTAAGTATGTTATTTCCTTGAACATTGACTTAATTATTTTTATGTTAATTTGGAGCCAATCACGTCTGACTTGATGGATCGCAATCGAACGGTGCACATTAAATCAGGGAGAGATGATCCAATGGATCGTGATCAAAGTCAAAAAGTCAAAAAGATGGAGGATAAGTGTAGAGGTGACAAGTGTCAAGTTCATGATGCACGGATAAAATCTTGATCATATTCTTTTGAATCGATGGCACATGGAAAAGCATACAGATCCTGATTGATGGAGAAAAAGAGGTCAAGACTTAAACTAAGCCCCATGATGAGTGAGAAGGTGATAAGTGTCACCATATTGAGATCATTTCAGAAATCTAATGGTACGTGAGCAACGTTGCAATGTCAAAGGTCCCAAGGGATCTATAAGAGTGATAAGTGTCACCATCTTGACAATGGAATCATATTAATTCACCAAAAAAGAAGATATACAGTATTATATCATAATTATATGGAATTATAGCAAAAAATATTAATAATAGATAAGCCACTTCAAGGGGAAACCTACCAAATGATTTCAATAAGAAGGAATATTCAATTATGATCCTAAATAACTAACCCGACTTCTTATCTATTATCTAACAAGGCCACATGCCGCCCATAGGCTGACCTACTAAGTATATGAATGCATAAATAAATGTAAAGTAATATGCAAATAGTTATGCAAGACACAAATCAACTACACATATCCAAAGACATGCCAATGGGTAAGGGCATAACGTGCCCCTCCCCTTCAAAACAATGGTGTCCTCAACATCAAAGAAATCTTGTATGTTTTTGCATTAATGATTCATCTTCTTATGTAGTATCTTTAGAAGGTAGATTATTTCAATTGATTAGATACTCAAGAATCAGTCTAGACCATAGTTGTTTAGTTCATGTTTGAAGGACCACTTCATGATAAAGATTACCCCTCCCTTCCTCATGTAAATTTGGTAACTCAGTTTGAGTGGTAACTCTCTGTCAAATGAGCTTCTTAAGGAAAGATATATGAAATAATGGATTAATGCAAGATCTGATAAGGACCATAATACTTGAGAGATAGATTATTATCCTTTTTCTATTTATTGAAGGACATCTGCTTATTTGGCTACAAGTGAATGTACACCGAATCACTAATTTTGAAATGCCTCTCACTCTTATGTTGATCTGCTTGTTGCTTCTACAATTATGGGATGAAGTAAAATTTTCATGCAGAATAGCAAGGACTTCTTATTGATGTTGAAGGTGTTACTCCACTACACGTACCTTTGGGTTGGTCTTCAATGGTGAAGGGAGAGATGGAGGATTGTATCCATATAATGCCATAGAAGGAGACATTTTGCATGAAATATGCACTGATGTATTATACCACCATTCAGCCAAGTGTAGCCATTGAAACTATTTATCTTGTTTATCAGACACAAAACAACAAAGGTACCTTTCCAAACATTTGTTGACTACCTTAATTTGTCCATAATCTTGAGGATGATAGGATAAGCTATGAGCTAATTAGATTCCCAAACATGCAAATAATTTGATCCAAAAATTACTAATAAATATGGGACCTCAATCACTAATAATAATTTGGGAGTACCATGTAATTTTTTAATTGTATTGAGGAAGGCAAAAAACTATTGCACTGGCCACCAATGGTTGAGATAAAGAACAAAATTGAGCATACTTTGTGAGTCTATTTACAACATCCATGATAACATTTCTACCTTCATATCATGGTAACTCAGTAATGAAATCCATAGATACCTCTTCCCATCTTTGACTTGGGATGGATAATGGCTGTAAAAGACTTGGGGTTTTATTGTTTTAACATTCATTTTTCTAACAGACCATATATTCAGCCACATATTTATCTACATCCCCCTTGAGTCCTTTCTAAATCAACTCCTTCTTGACTCTATGATAGGTTTTCAAAAACCCTGAGTGACCACCAAGTGGAGATGCATGAAGTTCTTAAAGGATCTTTTGATTGAGAAGAGAATTTGGACATAGATATAATCTATCTTTATACTTTAATGCATTCCCCTTCCATGTAAACTTTTAAATCCCATCAAAAACCTACTGTAGATTTTGAAACAATGAATGGGTAATACTGCCATTCACCCATTCTACCCTTACTTCCTTCAACCAGCCTCTTTGACAAATGGTCATGGCACATAATAATGCCTGAATTGGTTCATCCCACCTAGATAGTGCATCAGCCACCACATTTTATTTTCCTTTCTTGTAGACTATATCAAAATCAAAACCTAACATTTTCATCACCCTTTTTTGGTGTTCTTCAAAGGATAATCGATGTTCTAAAAAATATTTAAGGCTATCATGATCAGTCTTCACCTAAAAGTGTTGACCTAATAGATAAGGTCTCCACTATTTAAATGCATGTAAAATAGCCATTGTCTCTTTCTCATATATAGGTTTGAGCTAATTTTTACCCTTTAGTTGATGACTTTCAAATGCAATGGACCTACCCTCTTTCATGATTACTGCACCTATACCAAATCCATATGCATCACATTCAAACACAAAAGATTTAGAAAAATATGGATTAGCCAATAGTTAGGTGGTGCACACAGCCATTTTTACTTGGTCAAATGCCATGATAGTTATATCAATCCACTGGAAGGATTCTTTCTTCAATAATGAAGTAAGAGGTGTTCCAATACAACCATATTTTTTGACAAACATATGATAATAACTAGTTAACCTAAGAAATACCCTTAGTTTCTTAAGTGTCTTAGGAATCTTCCACTCGATGATGACTTTGATTTTTTTAGGATTAACTTTTACTCCCTCATGTGTTACAGTATGATCCAAAAATTCCACTTCCTAAACTCCAAAATCACATTTAGATGGTTTAGCATACAACTGATGTTGCTCAATAATGAAGACTACTTGATTCACATGATTCAAGTGGTATTCATATTTTTTTTATAAATAAGGATGTCATCAAAAAACACAAGTACAAACTTTCTCAAAAATGGCCTAAAAAATGCATTCATCAAACTCTGGTGGGTGGATGGTTTATTGGTGAGACCAAAGGCTTGACCAAAAATTCATAATGGCCTTCATGAGTATAGAAGGCTATTTTAGGAATGTACTCACAGATATGGATTTGATAATACCCAAAGCGAAGATCTAATTTGGTAAAATAAACAATACCATATAATTTATCTAACAAATCATCAATTACAGGAAGAGGAAACTTATCTTTGATAGTTAACTTGTTGACCTATCTATAATTTTGGCACATCCTCCAAGTTTCATCCTTCTTTTGTACTAACTATTGAAGAAGAATATTCACTTTTATTATGGTTAATGGTACCCACCTCTAACAAATCTTGTACAATTTTTTTAATTTCACTCTTTTGGGCATAAATATTTTTGTATGGTCTGATATTGGGTGGCATACCTCTAGAAAAGAGTATGATGGCATGATCATGAGTACGACTACTCAGGATGGGTAGACTCCATAGTTTGTTTGAAATCAATGGAAAACAAGCGTGCCACAAATCCTTCAACACCTTTTTTAACATCTTGGTCATCTGATGTGAGCTAACTATTTGTGGAGATTTAAATCTTAATCCTTGTAGTTCTACTAGCTTGCCTTTAGAATAAAAATGCATGAATAGTTCATCGAAATTCATCTCAATAGTACCCAATGTGGTGATCCATTATACTCCCAAATTAATATCAGTCCCACCCATAGGAATAGAAAACATAGGATAATCTAAAAAATAATCCCACATTACCAACTTAATACTATGGCACTTTTTATATAATTAACTATACCACCTTTAGTAATCATGACTTGAAAGTCTAGGGTTGGGTAGATGAAATAATTCAATGAGCAACCAACTTACTATTGATGAAATTGTGTGTACTACCTATATAAATCAACACAGTGACCTTTTATTTCTTAATAAAACCCACCACCTTAAGAGTCTAAGGAGTATAAATACATATAAGGGTATGGTAGGAGATAGTAGGTTGAGAATATATAACATCATCCTCAGGTCCTTCAAAACCCTTAAGAGATGACTCCTCATCTTTTTCATCCTCATCAGCCCCTTCAATGTAAAGTAACTTATTTTCAACACATCTATGATGTTTGCTCCATTTATTTTCACAACCATAACAAAACCCGTTTGGCACGCTTATTCTCAATTTATTGTGGTGTCATTCTGGTATTTTGAGGCCATGATGTATTTAGGAAGGTGCATTCCTGACTATTATTGAAAGGATGATGTTTGATCATCTCTTTTTCTTTTACCAAGTATGCCTTTGGTATAGCTTTGGATATAGTTTTGGGGACAAACATATGAACCTCCAATTGAATACTATCTTTTAGTCCACCCAGAAAAAAAGTTGTCAAATTTACCTCAATGATATCCTCCACACGTAAGAATATATTTTGAAATTGATGAATAAAATCCTTCACTATTCCTATTTGTCATAGTTTGGCTAATTGGTTAAAGTAGTTTTCAAAAACATTATCTCCATACTGAGACATCAATTCATTAGAAAATATTGACCATGTAACAGGAACACCAGTCTTCTTGTTTTGAGCATAAAACTAATGATACCAAATGAATGGATCGTATTCCTAGGTATAGAGATGTGACAACCACCTTTTGAGAGATACTAGTTTGGTGTAAATCAAATATATTTTCAATTTGAGTGATCCAAGTGAGTGGATTCTTACAATCAAACTTGTATAAGTCTACTTCTGGTAACATTGCTTTTATCCCCATATTGGCAATGTTAGTATTAAGAGGAGTACTAGAAGGAAAAAGTTGAGGGTTGTTGATTGGTAAATGAGATGAAATGGTATCCATGTATGCCATGATTTGATGAAATTGATTGTTCATGTCATTAATCTCCCCTTGCATTGTTGATATTTGAGTTTGAACATGCACATCCTTCTGCATTAGGCCATGTAGGTTTGATTAGGTTTGAGAAATTATATCAAATGATTTAGACTCCGTGTCATCCCCTAATGGGGTTTTAGGCGTTTCTTGCCCTATCCCCTATCCATGGGTATTAGGACTAGCCATATAAAGGATTGATGGTGAACCTTATTTTGCCCTATTGACCTCACTTTGACCACTAAGCTCTTTAAATATTTAGGCCTAAAACCCCAAATATCAAAAATGTACCCAAACTAATATTTTCCAAGGTATCCAAAAATTTAAGAATTATACAAATTTTGAGTTATGGAGTAAATTTATGAAAATATAAAATGGGGATAAATTTTTTAAAATAGATCCAAATGAGCTGGAATTTCAATTAAAACTTATTTGAATTCTTTTGAAACTCTAGTAAAAACATTGCAAGGAAATTTTACACCTATTTTCAAGATATATCAAAATTTCAAAATCTAAGGTTTTTGACCTGATTATGGCCCAAATCAATGCTCGGATACCACTTGGAATGACATCAATTCACAAAATAAGAAGATATATAGTAGTATATCATAATTATATAGAATTATAGTATAAAATATTAATAATAGATAATACACTTCGAGGGGGAAACCTCCCAAATTATTTTAATAAGAATGAATACTCAATTATGAAGCTGAATAACTAACCCTACCTCCTGTATATAGTCTAACAAGGCCATGTGACACCCATAATCTAACCTACTAAGTATATGAATGCATAAATAGATGTAAAATAATATGAAAAAGAGTTATGCAAGCCATAAGTTAACTACACATATCCAAAGACATGCCAACAATTAAGGGCATAACACACAGGTAGTCTAAAGATCCAATGACATGTGATAGAGTCAAAATGTTAATAGAGATATGAAGGGATCTAGGAATGACAAGTAGTATCATATAGAGTGCCTAGGTGATATATCAATAGTGCACGGGCTCTTTCATAAGTCAATAAGTCAACGAGCCTGTGAGTAAGCATAGAGATGACATATGTCATAACCACGATGAATAGAGAAAAGATTGGCCAATAGCGTTTGACCTCTAATATCTTGATCTGATGGTGTGAGGTATATATGGACTATTCAAAGAGCTCAAGGCAAACAAGAAGCTACCATGTGGTGAAAAGGCATTAGCCTGATAGTAACTGACTGTGTAGAATAAGAAAACCCATAAATTCTCTAAGTGGTATGATCTCAGGGGTCGTAATAGAGATATAATAACTCAAAATAAAAGGTAATGCTAAAAGGATGTTAAAATACCATAAACCTACCAAGTGGAATGCTTTCATTCATCATGCAAACAAGGATTTGGTAGTGCTAATCTTAGGTGGATTGTTTAAATATCTAGACTCAATGACATGTTGAGACAGGTCGTATCAGCAATAGTCACATTTCAAGTTAATGAACAAAGTGACATGGCATTGCCACATAGGTAGGAAACTCACATTGAATATGCAGCTTATAAAGCATGTGGCCTATAGGTGAGTCACAGTTAAACAAGGTCAATGATCAAAGTTTGATCCTAGGTTCAAAGGATCAATAGAGCATGTTTGATCTGAGAAAATGAGATCAATAATGCTAAATGAAGGTAGAAATTTAAAAATATCTTAGATCTAATATGGCATGCCATATGTCAATATGTGGTAATATTTGGCTTTAGATGTTAAATTGATGGTTTCTACATGGATGGGCATGAATTTGAAGCATAGAGGAAGGTCTATAGGACATGCTATTGCATATTTTTGGATGTGGATAATTTTTTTCCTCTACCACAAATGGAGCATCTCAATGGAATCATTACAAGAGTAGGTTGTTCCATAGCATAGATGAGAGGAAAAGCAATTATTTAGGAGGTTCCACTTTACAAGCAAATGCTCAAGGGCATATCTAGGTAGTTACACATGAGTACAAAGTTTGTTTTCCCTCCACCTTAAAATTTCTCATTTTAGATCATGTAAAAAGGCATCTCAAGTCATGAAACCAAAGGGTTTGTTATAAATATTTTTCATTCCTTATAGAGGTAGTTAGAATAATGATTTTTCTTGTAAATGGATGAAGATTTCAGGCATGGTAAGGAATATTTTTTAGTTAGGAGCATCTTGCTGGAATTTGGAGGTCTACTTTGTAATTTTTAAAATTACAAACCATAGTCCCATATTTGAATAGGGTGTAAAATGTATAAATAGAGTGCTTCTCTGAGCACATGTTGCACTTATACTTCCTTGAAATACTTCGAGCCTCCAAAAATGGATTAAAAACATTAGAAATTAATAAAATAGACCCATGACAATATAAAATTATGCCCCCAAAATAATTTGACTCATTTCACTCCTTGAACCACCCAATTAGGTCTACTCGACGTTAGGCTTTCTTACTATTAGAAAGTTTATCTTGAAGAAAAATAATCATATAATAAAATTTGTAACATAATAATACTAACAAATCAAATTTATAAAATATCCATAACCTTAGGTTCAACATAATGTTCATTATAATTAATCAAACATGTAAACATACCTCTAATTGATCAACTTCATATGCTCACTCAGAACTACACACAAGCCTTAACAACCTAGTCAAAATACTTTAACTTTTCATATCTTCATAGATGTTTATAATGCATAAAAATGTCTTAAAATGATCATATGAGAACTATAGAATACCTTAATGAGGATTGTAACATTCAACTCAGTCCAAAATGACTCAGAAACATCATTCTCACTCACACACAAAAACCTACCTTTAACATTATGCTCAACAAGATGGTATAACTGAAGAAGAGATATCTAATGAAGAAAAAAACTTGGTACAAGTCTTTTAAACCTCATAACCCATAGGTAATATTTGGTTGATCATTTCTAGTGCCACCAAACATATGTCAAGTAATAATAAGCTATTCAATTCGCTACCAGAACAACCAACTAGAGGTCAAGTTAGGATCCTAGATCACAAAAACAACTAAAATAGTGTGCCAAGATCTATGAATAGTGTTCAAGTAATCAATGTCGATTCCTATAGTGAGAGATCCAAATTTATAAGAGAGGAAAATATGCATTAACTTATCTATTTCAAAATGTCAATGAGTTGATTAACCTTTAAAAAAGGTAAAATGGAGTACATGTAGAGAAAATTAGGACAACATGAGGAATCCTCAAATTTTATTAATTAACTAATTAAAATTAAAGAAAATTATCCTATGGACCCTTTATAACTAACCTAAGGAAGGTTAAATACACATAAAGGCTATACGACCGTGTAGACAAAACACAATGGGAAAAATCATTACGTTAACACCTCCCTTATGCATAGCTTAGGTGAGATGAGAATTGGGTCCTGACATTGAAAACTAGATGAGGTACCCAAGTACATAGTGACGGGAATCCATAAGAGGAAGAAGGTGGGGCAACTCTAATCCTAATAAGAGCTCATATATGAATAAATATACTCTTTTTGAATATCTACAATTTGTTTTGGTGTTAGATAGTATTGAAGATCAATGACATGCTCATTGATAACATCCCTGATGAAATGCATATGAATCTCTATGTGCTTGGTTCTTTGATGGAGAATTGGATTCCTACAAATCTGGATAGTGCTTTGGTTGTCACAATAGATGATTATTAGCTTATAAAAATAGAAACCAAACTCAATGAGAATCCCCTAAATCCATATTACTTCAGTGGTGGCATTTACATCCCCTCTATATTCTACTTCTCTAGATGATAAAGCAATTGCATTTTGCTTCTTTCTTGACCAACTTATTAGACCCAAACCAAGTGAAAAACTATAGCCTGATGTAGACTTTTGACTCTAAATATCTCCAACCCAATCTGAATCTATGTATCTGATCAAATCAACCTCTGTTCTTACTCCATTCTATATCCCATAGTTATGCAAACCTTGAATGTAGTGAAGAATCTGCTTTGCTACTTTCCAATGTAATTCATGTGGCTCCTACATAAAATGGGAGACCAAACCAACTACATAAGATATGTTATGTCTAGTTTTTTGAGATAGATAATAATGCCCATGAGTTATCAATACAGAGTTGCATCAATGAGTGGTGTAGGACAATCATCCCCAAGCTTCAACCAGACAAGAATGGAGTAGGATCTGACTTACAATCAGCCATGTTAAACCTCACAAGTAAATCAAGAGAATACTTAGATTATGATAAAGTTATCCCAAAATCTGAATGAATGATTTCAATCCTAAGAAAGTAGTGTTGCAATCCCATGTCTGTAATTGAAAATCTTTTTGAAAGTACAATTTTCACTATAGAGATGGAAGATCATGAGCTCCCTATAATTAGTAAGTCATCCACAAAGAGAACTAAGATCAATAGAGAATCCTCCTACCACAAGATGTAAACATTCATATCTAAGTGGCATTTGTTGAACTTGAGTCTGAGGAGAAAGGAGTCCATTTTGGCATACCATGCCCAAGGGGCCTATTTGAGTCTATAGATAGATTTCTTGATTCTATAGAAGAAGGAGGTATCTTTTATATATCCTTGTGGTTGCTCCTTATATATCTCTTCCTTTAGGTCACTGTGTAGAAAGGCATCCATTTGATGAACATCCCATTGATGTGCAACTGTGATGGCCAAAGTGAGTCTTATAGATGTCATCTTGGCTACATAAGCGAATGTCTCAGTGTAGTCTATGTCAGGCACATGAGAAAACCTATTTATAACTAGATGAGCTCTATACTTGTAAATTGAATCATCTACACCATACTTGGTCTCATAAACCCATTTACACCAAACCAATTTTATTCCTTTAGGAAGAGGGACCAAGTCCCATGCTTTATTTTTGATTAGGCATTTGTACTCTTCCTATATAATAGAATCACATTCTAGAATGCTAGATGCCTCATGAAAAGTTTGAGGATCTGAGACAATGGCCAAGTAGGCATGTGATGTCCCCTAAAATTATTATCATGTCTACCTTGTATCTGATAGATTTCCAACCCATCCTCTAGCACTTTGAAGTGTCTGTCTAGTCCAAATAGGACCAAAATTATATGATATTGGAGAATTAGGATGTGAGTCTTCATCATCTGTAGTGTCATTGTTAGATGAAGGAGTATTCTCATCACTTCTCTCATCATTTGAACTTGAAGAAGAAGAAGAGTCATCCTCATCATTGAGAGGATCTTGAGGTGGATCTATGTCACTGTCAGAAGTAGAGTCAATATTGAGTGAGACTTTTGTAGATTTTGGAGTGCCATGATTATGTTCAAGTGGGCCCTTACAAAACATGACACTTATTTCAATGAACAACATATGAGTATTAGGATGGAGAAGCCTATATCCTGTAACACCCTCTGTTTACCCCATAAAGATGCAAGACTGACTCTAAGGGTCCATTACCTTGCATTTATTCTTTTGAGCATGGACCATTATTGGTGATCCAAACACTAGAAAGTGATCTATTGTAGGCTTGTGACCATCCCAAGCTTCAAAAAGAGTGATTCCATTAAAGGATTTGTGTGGAATTTGGTTTTGAATTTAACACACATAGTTGATTGCTTTGACCCAATACTGAGGAACAAGAGACTTTGATTGAGGCATGTAGTTTGTCATTTCCTTCAAGGTATGGTTCTTGTGTTCAACTACATCATTCTATTAAGGACTATATGGAACTATGTGATATATCTAGATCCCTTATGATGTGAAAAATTACTCAAACCTGTTGTTGACATACTCTTTTCCATTATCATTCCTTAATATTTTAATTGGACATTTTGACTACTTTTCTACAAGAGCCTTGAAGTCATTATAGTGACCAAAGACCTTAGACTTTTATTTGAGAAAAAAACCTAGGTGTACCTTGAAAAGTGATTGATTAATGTGAGCATGTATCTTGTTCTATTGAATGAAAGTTTTGGAAATGGTCCTACTAAGTCACTGTGGCCTATTTCTAGCTTCTATTTAGCTCTCCTTGGTTTGACCTTATCATATTTCTCTTCTGGATGCTCACTAAGAATGTATCCATTGCATATTCTAATCTAATAATTTGACTTTAGGTAATCTTGAAACCATGTCTTGATGACTGAGTTACTCCAGATTGGAAATTTAAATGGCCAAAGTATTCATACCATAGTTTTCTCACTCCATCTACATATTTAAGTAGTGCAGCTAAGGGATGATCTGGGGCAACTGGTGAGAAGGTATACATCTTAGACTAATGATTAGCCTTCCTATAAGCTACTGTGGTGTCACTGTACAACTCCTTAATGATGACTGACTTAGGTGTGAACTCAACTTGCTTCCCTGCACCTATGTGAGTGATTTGATATACTGACAGAAGATTAGTGGATAGTGAAGGAACACATAGAAAATCATTATAGATATCATCACTTACTTATACTGATCCTTTATTGTTGAATTATGTCAAATTTTCATTACCCATGAGAATTCAAGGGACAAAACATGGCTCTATTTATCAAAATAGATCCTCTGAGGAGGCCATGTGATAGGAAGCACCTCAGTCAATAACCTATGTCTAAGGTTGAGAAGCTTCTAAAACAAGTGCCTTGCCCTTATTTTTCTCATTTTTGATGTCTTGACAATTTACAAAATCATGTGCTTATGTGTTTTGAGATGAGGATTCAAGAACACTGATGTTGTTCTTCTCAAGCATCTTAGTCAAGGTGTCAATCTTCCTTTTCATACACTGAGATTCATCATGCCCATGTTTCTTACAAAATTTGCATTTGAGTTTCTTCTTCTTAGGTTTCCCATTTGAGGAGGACTCATTTGATGATGCCTTAACCTTGGCATCTAGTTTTTTATTCTTCTTATGCTCATGATCAAGTTTAAATTGTTTCTTCTCCTATTTGCCACTGCTTGAAGGCTGCTTCTTGTCTTGATTGACAATCAAGGCATGTGATTTTGAAGACTTCAGTGCACCCATTTAGACCAAATTTTCTTTCTCTCAAGTCAGATAGGCAACAAAATAATCAAATAATGGCATATTAGTGCATGTTTGGTAGCATGAAGTGTAGAGACAAAAATTGAATAGTGATGACCCAATTTTGTAAGCATGGATATAATTGATTGGGCATCTATTTTCTTAATGCCACAATGTTTCAACTACAATACCAATGATTTAAAATTTGTAAAGAAGTCTTTTAGGGTGTCATATTCAACCTAGGAATAATGTGATGAGCTCATTCTCCTACTCATGACTGCTCATGATGTCTTGTAATTCAAAAATCTTGTCCAAGATTAACTAGACTTCATTTGGAGTTTTTACAGATTCAAAATTAAACAAGAGGTTGGGAGACATTAACATGGATACAAACCGATAGGCTTCATCACATTTATTGTACCACTTAACATTTTAGCATTTATAGATAGCTCATTTTCCTCACCCATAATAATTTGATAGAGTCCTTTACCTCTCAAAGTGAGTTGTATTTTAGACTTCCATTCTAGATAGTGAAACAGTGTGAGTGGTTTGATGTTTAGATACATTAGTGTAGATTGGAATGAGATAAATTACATAATTGAAATGAAAAAAATAGAAAACACTTAATATAAGTACCTGAATTATCAAGAATATCCCCCTTGAAGTTACAATGCACACACACTCAGTCTTGGACATTGAGCATAGTCGAGAATGCATCTATGAGCAATCAATGTGAGAAAGTATGAGAAGGACATCAAGCACTACCGATAATTTAGCCAAGAGGAAAGTTACAAAGGTTTGAAGAGTGTTTGAAGCTATTACACCATGTAAAAAATGGATGTTATAAAAGTCTTGAAACAATGTCACCAATGTGTAGAGCTCAAGAAAATATGCACTTAAAAAAAAACACCCAAAAATTGGCTCTGGATTGAAAGTTATAGCACTTACTTGTTTACTCCCACATACTTGTGGACCCTTTCCAAAAATGGAAAATTGTTTTATAGACTATTTCTTCATTACCTTTCACATTAAATTTGACACCCTCCTAAAAAAGTAATGAGTAAAATCTCTTTGAAAACTTGACAGGGTCTTCTAGTATAATTTGGGTTCTTCCAACTACTTGAATTATTACTTATAAAACAAGTAATTAGTAGTAAGTAGTCAACCTCCATAAATCTGAATGGGTTTTACTCAGTGTAAATTAGGTTCTTCAAACAACATGACTTATTACTCATAAAGTAAGTAATGAGTAATAAATAGTTGACCTCTACAAACTTGAATGGGTCTAACTAGTGTTGATCGAGCTCTTGGAGAAGTAAGACTACCCCAAAATCCTGAATTAGTCTAATAGCAAGTTGTTATGCTAAATAAACTTGATTACTTCAAGTAATCACCCTTGAAAAACTTGATTACTTATAAGTAATTGTATTGGAGAAGTTGAAGCACATTACCCTCCAAGAACCTGATTACTTCCAAGTAATTATGTTTTGAGAAGTTGAATGAGTTCAATAACTTGATTTGGTTTATGGATAGTAAATCAAGGTTTGCACGTTGTATTACTTCATCTATACAACTATCTAACCAAATGGAAGAAATAGATTTTTTTGAAAATCTATGAGGTTTCTAATAAATCTAAGAAAAACCCAGATAGGTCTTTAAAAAGTCAAAAATTATATTTAAATCTATTTTTAATCAAAGGACTTTTGACATGAGTTTTGAGGTAGATTAATAAAATGCTTTCAAGGTCAAAAAAGGTAGCCAAGACAAAAGAAAAACTAGCAATGTGAATGCATGGAGAATCTTACAAGGGAGTCTGATGCATGAGACTATTAGTATAGCTCGGGTACCATGAAAGAGTGTGCCAAGATCTCTGAATAACACTCAAGTAATCAATGCCAATTCCTATAGAGCTAGGTCCAAAATTCTAGGAGAATAAAAATATGCATTAACCTATATATTGTAAAGTGTGAATGACTTGATTAATATTTGAAAAAGGAAAAGTGGGTTACATGTAGAGAAAAATAGGGAAACATGAGGAATCCTATAATTTTATGAATTAACTTATTCAGCGACAGTAAGAGCAAGGATTTAGACAAGACATGAGGTAAATTTTGTACTTAAGAGTAAAATAGGTGATAGTTCTGAACCTGGCAATGTTCATGAAGCTTTAACTCAACCTCATTTGAAGAAAGTTATAGATGTCATGTATGACTCACTCATGAAGAATCAAACTTGGAAATTGGTTGATCTTCCAATAGGAAAGAAACCCATAGTCTTTAAATGGGTTTTCAAGATAAAATACAAGGCAGATGGATCCATCAGTAAACATAAATCATGGTTAGTAGCAAAGGGATATAATTAGAAAGAGGGAATTTCCTATGAAGAAACATTTTCACCCACTGTAAAGATCAATACCATTAGATTTGTTTGTGCACTCACAGTACATAATAGATGACAAATTCAGGAGATGGATGTCAAAAGTCTTTTACTTAATGGTGATCTAAAGGAAGAAGTATACATGACCCAACCAGAAGGATTTGTTGATTAAAACATCCTAAAATGTATGTCATCTCATCAAATCACTTTATGGATTGAAAAAAGCTCCTAGGGCGTGGTACACCAAAATAGATGATCACCTTTTGTAGCATGGTTTTACTCATAGCCCCTCAGATTCTATTTTGTATATAAAGTATGTTGGAATATAAATCATCATTTTTGCTATATATAGATGATCTTGTGATCATAGAAAGTTCAAAATATCAAATTAATATTGTGAATAATGATCTCAAAAGATCCTTTGACATGACTGATTTGGCACTACTACACTATTGTCTTGGCTTGGAAATATTACAAAAATAGAATCATATTTTTATCTCACAGAGCAAATATGCTATGAAACTCCTGATAAAGTATAGAATGTCAGATTGTAAGCCACTTTCAACACCTATAGAGAGAGTCTTACAAATTTCTTGATTCTAGGATTCACCTCAAGTAGATGCGGCTCTATACAGGTAGCTCATCAAGAGTATCATCTACTTGACTTACACCAGAGTAGATATATGTTTTGTTGTGATTTATCTCTCAATATTTACGTAGGAACTTAAGAAATGTCATTGGATAGCAATACATCATGTTTTAATATATGTCTGAGGTAAACTTGAGTATGGTGTGGAGTATAAGATGAATACTCAATTCTTCTTATAGGGATATATAGGCTCGGACTACGTTAGATCTATTGAAGATAGAAAGTCAACATCAGAATACATATTTCATCTTGGATTTAGACCATAATCATGGATTATTAAGAAGCAAATAGTATTTATTTTATCAATTGAAGTAGAATATCATGTCGCAAGTGGAGTTATGTGCAAACTGATATGGTTACATCACATACTAGCAGATATAGGCTATAAAGGAAAAAATCCATCCATCATTCACTGTGACAATCAAAGTGTGTTAAAAATTGTTAAGAATCTTGTTTATCATGAAATGACAAAATACATAGAGGTATAATATCACTACATTTGAGAACAAGCTTTAAATCATCATATCCAGCTCTAGTACTGCCCTATAAATGCACAAATAGCAAATATACCTACAAATCTCTTGGGAAGGTAAAACTTGAAATGTTTAGGGAGTACATTTGTAAAATTAATGTAATAATGGGGGGGGAATGATAGTACAACATGTAACTCTCTTGACCTCAAGTCCGTTAGGAATGACATCATAACATTAAGTAATCGTGAGCCCTATAGAAGTCTCCTGACAATACTTGCCTAGTTGGAATAGCAGTGCATAAAGATATTACATTGTTTGAAGAATTATAAAGACAACTCAGCATATGATCAGTATGAAAGGTTTGCCAATTATAGAGTACTCCATTTCTATGTATAAATAGATATGTATTACATTGTTTTGATCAATGAAAAATCATTCTCATTTTGATAATAATCTAAGATGGCATTGCAATTTTTTTGGATATCATTATGTTTTTTAACAGCATGAAATCATTGGATTATTGTAAAGAAACATTTATGAACGGTTTTTGATTATTCTTAGGGTCTATGTAAAAATAGGTTGTGGGTTTGAAACACTATTCTATTTTGATAGTTAGACAAGGATAGACTAGGAATTGGATATGTAGTCATTGTCGGGTAATTTAAGCTTGAATCAATATATCTACATGAATGTGGAAAAAATATATTGTTTTTCTTAGTGTTGTTTTTGAAACTAATATAACTTTTTTTATTAATACATTTATTCTTCTCATAAAATTTTATACATCTATAAACGGTCATGATTTACTTCTTGCCAAAGTCTTATTTAATCATTAGAAAGTAAGATTTGTACTCTGAATAACACAAATAAATAGATGTGACTTAAATTTTTTTATATATAATATTTTTTTTGTGAATTCATGGAATCATTTGTTTATTGTAAACAAATTTCTATGAATAGTTTATGACTTATCTTAAGATTTATGTAAAAATAGACTGTACATTTTCCATATCGTGTTGTTTTTATTGATCAATGCACATATGCTATTTTTTATATTACTATGTTTCTTCTTCTCATATATTTATATACATATTCACAAAAGAAATGATTTTATTCTTTTTAGATCCTTATTTTATAAATAGATAGAAAGATATGTTGTTTGAATAACATAAAAATAAATTGTATCTCTATTTTTTTTAATAATACTATATTAATTGATAGAATGAAATTATTAGTTTTTTCTAATAAACTATGTGAATCATTTATGATTTATATTAACTTCTAAGTAGAAAAAGGTTATGCATTTGAAATATTGTGTTATTTTCTTAATTTATTGTATATCAAATAAAAATTTGAAATGCATAAATTATCAAGTAAATTGAAATATACTTACTATTTGTACATTATTACATTGATAATATTTTGTTTGTCTTAAATTTTTTAAGATGATATCAATTAATTTACTTATACGTATTTTTTATCATAAATTTAATTAGATGACTTCAAGGTCATGACTTCATTTTTTGCAAATCCATATACAAAATGAGAGATTTTTGTGTAACAAATTACAATGCATATGAACATATGTATGAAACTAGTGAAATGAACAGAAAAGTGTGATGTTTATTTATGCCATTTTTTATTTTGTTTTGATTTTCAATAGTTTTATTTAGTAGAAATCATTTGTAATCATTTAAACAATTTTAGATACTATGAATTTTTTGGAGTGGATACTTAAAATCAAAGTTTTAGATGAAGATGTCCCATTCCATTCCCATGAAATCATCTATGCAATTATATGTTATTCAGAGATGGGTATGTGCTCAATTATTTATATTTTTATTTCACCTTACATTATATGAATTAAATAGGTAGTCACTAAGTGTTCACCAGTTTTATAATTAATGTGATGTTTATTTTAGATGATTAGAATAATAATTTTTTTCCAAAAAAACTTTATAATGTAAATAATTTTATAAATTTAAAATAAAATTATTTTAATATTTAAAGATATATCAAAATTATAAGGGAAAAAATAAAATTCATATCATAACATTGAAAATAAATAGAAAATATGGTAATGGGCATTACATGTTGGTATCATTTTAAATCTCATCATTACAAAACTTGCAAGCATAACTAAATTCTTGTGATAAGAAATGTTTCAATCTAAATATTTAGATATGAAATTATCAATAATATATAACATTAATTTATAGGTTTGGTGCAATGGCAATTTTGAACAATTATTTCATAAATATAAAGCCTCTAGTCAGAAAAACGTACATTTGAACTATTACTTTTGTACGTTTAGTTACTTATTAGTAGTTCTAAATAAATATCAATCAATATTTAAAATGTTGTCAAGGCAAAAATTTTAACTTGTATCTCCTTTCACTGGTTACTTTTGTTAGGAAAAAAATATTTAGCCTTTACATTGGATTGAATTTTTATTTTGATACTTGATCAATGACCCAAATTCATTTCTAATGGTTTAATATGATCCTCTTTCCTTGTTTGTGATGCATCTCACACATTATTGTGGCGACATGGTAGTGGCAAGTATGGTTGGTAGTGAGATGTTTTCCTCCAGATATATGCATAAAAAGGTATTTATTATTATTATTATTATTATTATTATTATTATTATTATTATTATTATTATTATTATTATTATTATTATTATTATTATTATTATTATTATTATTATTATTATTATTATTATTATTATTTTTGTTGTTGTTGTTGTTGTTGTTGTTGTTGTTGTTGGTTGGATTTTAATATGTATATGATGATGAAAAGGCTTGTGTGTTGTGTTATGAACACAAAATAATGATGACATTAAAAATCTATCAAATTTATATGAAAATATCTATTTTATATATGAAGTCATAATATATAAGATAAAGTTTGCTCTATTTCATATGAAACATGTATAAATCATCTTCTTATGCCAGTAAACCTATTTCCCATGGGAATTATTCATTATTTTTTAAGATGAAAATAATTTGTATCACTTTTTGTTATTAATATTATTATTTGTTAATTTGTTATTATGATAGAGAAATGTTGGTTCTCTTTTTTTTCATCAACTCTACCTAACAAAAATAATGTTTTAAAATGTAAGAAGTCTTAGGGAAATAAGTTTGATAAGATATTTCCCATGATTTTTATCTCTCTCTCTTTTATATTGTGTTTTATAAAAATGTGTTTGTGCTTTTATTTAAAAGTGATATTGGGCTTAGTGGGAGATAGGGTTGAAAATATACTAAAATAGATTTGACAAGATTATGAATTAAAAATTTTGAATCATAGAATATGAAGGTATAATATGTTAAATAAAAAGGAAAGTGTAGAATATGATAACAAAATTATAGAATTGTAATAGTAAAGTTTTAAAATTTTAAGCTCTATAAAATATCTAAGATGTCAGAGGTATAGAGATACTTAGTAACTGCATTCTTATATATAAAAATAAATACAAATAATGGAAGTGTATATTGATATATAATATAGGGAGATGAATTGTTAGTTGAACTTAAAACAGATAGGTAAAAACTACTTGATAACTGATAAGTGTTGTGATGTCAGTGACTATAGTTGCTAACAAGATGAGGTTTATAGTTATAATAAGGAAGGAGTTGTGTAGTAGCGCAAAAGTGGAGTTAGATCTTATGGATAGGCATGTAGATGTTGAACAAAATGAAAATGTTATTTTTGTTAATATAAGCCTTGATATGAAACAATCATAAAATGTTGTTAGATATAGTGTCCTAAATCCTCTCAGATCATTCATCCCTTATTGATAATATATATTCCACATTGAATGTAGTTGTAGTAAGAGATTTGGAAACAAATTTCCACCCTAAACTTTTGCAAAACTTCTTCCCTAAGAATATACCTTAATTGATTTTATGATATAAAAAATAAGGATCTCTTATCAGCATGTCTATTTGACCTAAGATTCAATGATTACATATGATTATTTTTGGATGTTGAAATCTAGATTAACCTCTATCTTTTTAAGATACTCTAAAGCATATGAGTTGTTAAATAGAGGTTGAAAGTAATGGCACACTAGTTTTGAATTGAAGAGTGTATGTAACCCAAGGTAATATAAAATATTGAGATTAAAATAGTTCTCTCCTACTTTCTTGGTGATGGTATAACATGCCTAATGATGTTGATGAAGCTTATGATAAGATCAAATTAGTACTTCCTATTATATGTATAGCTAGGCTTGACCACTAACTTAGAAGGTCTAAAGTGTCTGATTCTTGTCGTGTCACTACTTGTATTTAATAATATCCTATTACAAAATGTTTTTGTCTTATTGTATGTGTTGAAAGTGCTCAATAAAGTGAATAATATTTTAAACTTTCTTTTAGGCTGAAGTATTTTATACTATTGATGATAGAATAGGATAATATACATTGATGGGTGCAAGATGATTGAAATCCAAGTAGACTTGAAAATGTATTTGTATGGTAGAGTTGCGCAGGGCTATTTTGTAGTTTATTTAAACAAAAGTTAAATTTTAATAACACATGTGTTTATTCTTTGAAGTATACATAAAGGTGCACTCACATCATATTTATCACATTTATTTGTCCATTGGTATGTAGATGAAAGTTAGTAGATTTTTTTTAAAATTTGTGTTTAGAATAAAACCAATTGAATTCTATAAGTCAATGTAGAATATTTTATTCTATAAGATAAAATGGTTCCTAGGATTCTAAAGTTAATATAGACATGAACTATTTTCATATTAGATATTTATTTATTATAGGTTATTTTAAATTCAACATTTTAGAATATGTCACCTAGTACATAAACACAATCAATACCATGTATGGTAGTGGAATAGGTTGGCATAAAATCCATGCATACAAATGCC
>JARHVA010003477.1:1832500-1892500 GCA_037957365.1 Torreya grandis | reverse complement strand
AATTTCTCTAATTTCCACAACTTTCATTTTTTATGGGACCACTTATTCATCATAAATAGGAGCAGCGACCCCTCTAAAGGATCCCCCCTTAATGATTCGCGGTTCTAATTATGCTTACGTAACTCGTTATATAATCATGACTTTTGGGCATGGACTTTAATGATATGTATAATATGCTGCTTTCTATATGGTTTTGGGTTGAGAAAGGTCTAGATGTAATTTCCTTCAACCCCTTTCTTTTCAAGGCTCTGTTAATTATGATCATGGATTCCACGGATGCAAAGCGAAACTTTCAATGTCTTGGAAAGAATGAGAACCCGGATCGTAATGGAGCAATAGAGAGTAAACGTCCACGAACAGATGACAATGAAGATGAAGTTGAAGAAGTTTTCAATTTGGTCGACAGAATCCGAGCAATGGGTAAGTATTTTAAACATACGCAAATGACTTTGTGTTCTGCAGGAGAGAGATCCGCAACCGAAAATATGGTAGTCGATGTTATCAAACGTCAATATCCATGGATTCCGTCATTCGAGTGGGAGGATTTTTCTCTCTTGGCCAGAGAAAATAGCCCTTCCGCGCAAAGGCATTTAACTTTTTGTACAAATAATAACGCAAGCAGTTCAGGAGTATCCGTTAAACCAGCTTTTACAGCTTATAAATATAAGCCGGTGGAGAAGCTGGATCTGAATGTAGAGGCCAGCTCGGAACACCCTGTCCCTGCAACATTAACCTTGTTTCCCTAGAATTTTGTACATTCATTTCTATTTCATGCCAGCTTGCGGGCATTTGCATCAATGATTGATGACTGTTTCCCTGTAACTGGTTTGATAGAGTGTAGTTTAAATAAATTGGTAAATAAAGATGTACTCATTGCTTTTGTTCCATGTAAACTATATATCTGAAAATGATAAACTGAATATTGTTGACGAATTTATAAAAGCCCTTAATTTTCAGCCATTTTGTAAGGGAATGCCAGCTGATCCTAAAATCTGTACCAACGTAAATCTGTACCACGTTGATGCTATTAATAACCTTTCAAAATTCGTAATAACATTTAACATTTGTGAATTCAGTTTATGATTAGAATAAATCTTATATTTTCCTAAAGAGTGTTCATGATTAGAATAAATCGTATATTTTCCGAGAGAATGTTCCTTATACTCAGTTCATGATAAGAATGAATCTTATATTTTCCAAGAGAATGTTCCTTATACAGGAGGGGCCGAATAAATGGCAAATGTGTTCTGACAATCAATATTAATATTTTCGAACCTTTTTTGACTGGTCTATAGTGCTTCAAACCCCTATAGCGGATACTTTCTCAATGTTGAAAAGATCGGTCATTTAGTGTAAATTTATAACTAGTAGACTTATGGAAAGAGAAAAAATACATAAGATAAAAATATTTAAAATGAGTTTCCCAAAGTATAATAGAAGTTTTATAATACTTATACTTTACATAATTTAACGAATCAGGGTTATGTTTTTTTATTAAAGTAAATTTTATTAACTTTATTAAGGTATGAAACAATTTTCAATTAATAATCAAATCCTATTCTCTTATAATAAAAGTGTTAGAAAAAACATAATGCAATTTTATAATTGTATTTATAATATTTTTTTTTTGGATTATGATAGAAATTACTTTATTTCATGTATTTTATCAAATTTTTGTCTGTTTTCAACTTTCAAATTCACATTAACAATTAAAATATTTTTGAACTATTTTTTAAAAATTAAGATTTCATCAATAAACCCATATCTAATGTGGAATCATATTTTATGTATGGTGTATGCATTCACTTCAATCCTTTCTTAATTTTTTTGCAAGATCATTAAAAAGAAAAAAATAAATAAAAATAAAATCATATCAAAAATCCTTGTTCATTTTTAATATATATGAAAGATGATCCAAGGAAAAATCTCATTTCAAATATGTTTTTGGTTCATTCTAAGAGTTTTCAAATAATTATGTCTTTCCTTTTCTCCTCCCTTTGGAATGTATCTTATTTGCCTTTGTTCTTATTTTCCTAAACCTTTTGTTATTTATATTTTTCAAGTGCCATATTCATCTGTTAGACACCACTAACTGTAAAATATGAACAACAATATTTCCATTACATTTTTGGTTTACTCGTAAATAATTTTGAACTAATTTTTCATTATTTGCAACTCTTGGCCTACTCCTCTTGTCAACATCTCTTGCCACAAATGTACAAGAAAACAAACACACAATATGTATAATTTTTTACCTTAGGATGTCAAACCTTAACTTTCTAATTTCAAATGTATAATCAAATGTATGTATGTATGTATGTATGTATGTATGTATGTATGTATGTATGTATGTATAAGATCAATATTTTGTTGTAAAACAGTTTATCATAAATATATAAAAATAACATAGAGTTATGACCAAAGTGATGAGATATAACAAAACTCAACCCACTAATTATTTATGTTAAATTTTTTCAAAGACAACTAAAAAATTATGGAAAAACTTCTAAAATAAATAATAAAAATTAAAAACTAACTCAACAAAACAACTTATAAAATTTTTACTTAATACAAATATTTTTAAACAATACATAATTACAATACCCATAAAACACGTCTTCTATCACAATTTCTATCCATCCCAATACAATTCTTAAATTTCCTTTTATAAATATTCTATCAAATTGACATACCACAAAAGAGTTCAAAAAATACAAGCAAATTCTCTTGTAAGTGAAAATTGAAAATGCTAAATGGTAAATAATATTTTCAACTAATTTTGGTGACATTCTTTCATATCTGATGGGACAAGGATTTGGTTTTTAAAATTTCATTTTACCTCAATGGAATAATCGAGTCGCTCATTCTATCTAATCCTAAACTAGTACCTTTCTAATCATATGGACCTTCCCTTGGCATATGTGGAAACTAATACGCTTCATTCTTTTTCAATCTGATGTTGGACAATTTGTTGCAAAAATATTTGGTATAATTTGTGGTACGACCACAATTAATTTAATAATTACTAACATCATTATGTGCAAGAAGTTAAATATTGAAACAAAAGGGGAAGTAAAAATTATGTGAAAATTAATGATTATTAACACGGAAGCGGAATTGAAACTGCGAATGTCTATTAATAAAATCAAGGCACCCACTCCTCTCTATATATGAAGAATATAAATTATATCCAGCAACATGTAAGCCCATGGATGGGTCAACAGACGGTTTACCTTAACTGGAAATTCACGAGAATTTAACACTAAGGCAAACCTCAGATTTTCTGTCACACTGTTTGACAATATGTGGATGGGCAAACAATGAAAATGAGCGAGCGACTTAAGAGATCAATGATGGCTAAAAATCCACGTCACCATTCGCGGAAATTATTTGTCAACAAATTTAAAACCATTGGGCGACTAAAATTAAGAAAAGTGAATGAAACAACGGATCGACGTAAGCGACTATATTATTAAATTCTTTGTTATTTCCCAAGCTTAACAGTTATGTCTCCCTACCATAACACAACCTACAATTTCATAAATAATAATTTAATTAATTATCGATCTATATAATATTAAATTCAAATAATATTATTTAAGATAAAAATAATTATAATATAAATTATTAGTTAAGAATTAGTATTATATATTAAAGATGTTTTGCTCTAATTTATATATTATCGATGTTTTGAATCACATTTTAAATTCATCATCAAGACAAGAACAATGACTAACTAATATTGTTAAAACTCAACAATACATAAATAAAAATTAGATTAAATTACTTACATCTAATTGTAATAACATAAAATGCTTTCGCGGACTTTGCATATTATTTATATATAACTAATTTGGTTCAAGTTCAAGAATACCAATATTTTGGTCAAATATCACACTATGAAACTCCTTTCACAGATTTGATTATTTTCATGATTTGGTCACGTAGCTAGACTTATTTTGTATGAATCTTAGAGTGTCTCTAGACCATTCAACACAATGTAGATAACCTATCAACGTTGTATTGTATTTTTCTAGTAGTTTCTTTTGTTGATAGCTTTAACTAGATGGTTGTATCGATCCCTTTATATCTCTTTCTTGTTATTTAAAGTTAGGACTTGTGCCAATATTAAAAATATATATTCAAATTCACCTCTAAATAAATAAAATATTATACTTCATTTGTAGGTCCATTATCTTAGTGCCCAAAATTGCACTAAAGCAATTGAGCCCTTTCATAGTATAAATGCCTAATTTGTTAAGCCCACTTCCCATTTTCAAGTGGTCACCATAGGTGAAGTGTCTTTTAAATTTTTTCTTGATAAAAGCCATGTTGAAGTCATGTCTGAGCATCTCAAAACCCTTGTTCTAATTGGCCTAGCTTAGGTCCGTTGATTTAAAATCAAATTTGGCAGGAACAATTTATGCGGGAACATTTTAAATATGCCATAGACTTAGTTTAATTTTATACTAAAGTTAGTCGTGTTTATTAACATGACCAAACCTTAGTATAAAATTCATATTTAGTCATTTTTATATGCCGTGGCCCTTGGTCCCTTTTATCTATTATCATATTCTAGCTAATGCTTAGTCCCTTTGCTATGAGATGAGATTGGACTCCTATCCTAAAGCTTTTATTGCATTTATTTATGCACCAAAAACATAGACCAAGATTTTATACTAAGTATTTTATTTCCCCAAACTCAGACTTAATTATTTTTATGTTAATTTGGATCCAATCATGTCTAAACTAATAGATCACAATCAAATGATACACATTGAATTGGGGAGAAATGATTCAATGGAGCATGATCCAAGTTAAAAAGTCAAAAAGATCAAAGACAAGTGCAGAGGTGACAATTGTCAAGCTCATGGTGCATGGTTAAAAGCTTGAGCATGTTCTTGTCAATCGATAGTATGTGGCAAAGTGTACAGATATCGATTGATGGTGAAAAAGAGGTCAAGACTTAAATGAAGCCCCAAGATGAGTGAGAATGTGATAAGTGTCACCATCTCGAGTGCAGTTTATAAATCTAATGGTACATGAGTAATGTTGAAATGTCAAAGGTCCCAAGAGATCCACAAGAGTGAAAAATGTCACCATCTCGATAGTGGAATGATATTAATTCACCAAATAAGAATATATAAAGCAGTATATCATAATTATATAGAATTATTGAATAAAATATTAATAATAGATAAGCCACTTGAAGGGGGAAAGTTCCCAAATGCTTTCAATAAGAATGAATATTCAATTATGACCCTGAATAACTAACCCTACCTCTTACATATAGTCTAACAAGGCCATGTGCCACCCATAAGCCGACGTAATAAGTATATGAATGCATAAATAAATGTAAAATAATATGCAAAATATTTATGTAATCCACAATTCAACTACACATATCCAAATAGATGCCAATTGTTAAGGGCATAACATGCCCATCCCCTTCAAAACAATGTTGTCCTCAACATTAAAGCAATCTCAGATGTTGTTACATGATTGATTCATCCATCTATGTAGTATCTTCAGAAGGCAAACTCTTCTAGTTGATCAGATACCCAAGAATCAATTTGGATCGTAACTGCTTAGTGCATGTTTGAAGGACCACTTCAGGATTAAAAAATAACCCTCCCATCCTCATCTTATTTTGGTAACTCAGTTTGAGTGGTAACTCTCTATCGAATGACCTTCTTAAGGTGAGATACATGAAACACTAGATTAATGTGAGTGGAGGGAGGAAATTCTAGCATATAAGCCTCACTACCAATTTTTTGCAAGATCTGATAAGGACCATAATACTTGGGATATATTTTATTATTATTTTTCTATTGCTTGAAGGACATCTACTTAGATGGATACAAGTGAACAAACACCCAATCGCCAATTTCAAGATGCCTCTCACTCTTGTGTTGATCTACTTGTTGCTTCATGTGATTCTAGGACAAAGCTAAATTTTTAGATAAACTAGCAAGGACTTCCTATTGATGTTGAAGGTCTTCCTCCACTACACATACCTTTGGGTTAGTCTTCAAGGGTGAAGTGAGAGATGGAGGATGGTATCCATAAAATGCCATAAAAAGAAACATTTTGGATGAAATATGCATTGACATATTATACCACCATTTAGCCAAGCACAACCATTGAACCCATTTATCTTGTTTATCAGATACAAAATAATAAAGGTAACCTTATAGACATTTATTGACCACCTCAATTTGTCTATCAGATTGAGGATGATAGGATGAGCTATGAACTTTTTGGGTTCCCAAACATGCAAATAATTCTATCCAAAATAACTAATGAATAAGAGTTGTAAAAGACCCAATGTTTTATTGGTTTCACCTTTATTATGTTGACAAACCATATATTTGGCCACATATTTCTATACATCCCCCTTTAATCCTTTCTAAAAAAAATCCTTCTTGTCTCTATGATAGGTTTTCAGAAAACCTGAGTGAATGCCAAGTTGAGATGTATGATGTTCTTAAAGGATTTTATGTTTGAGAAGAGAATTTTGACATAGATATAATATATCTTTCTACCATAATGCATTCTACTTCCATGTAAAATTTTCAATCCCATAAAAAACCTACTACAAATTCTGAATTAATGAATGGGTAATACTATCATTCTCCCATTCTGCCCTTGCTTCCTTATCCAATTTGCTTGACAAATAGCTGTGTCACATAACAATGCCTCAATTGGTTCATCCCACCTAAATAGTGCGTCAACCACCACATTTTCTTTTCCTTTCTTATAGACTATTTCAAAATCAATACCTAACATTTTTTGTCACCCATTGTTTTTGTTCTTCAGAGGATAATCGATGTTTCAAAAAATATTTAAATCTATCATGATCAGTTTCTACCTAGAAGTGATGACATAATATATAAGGTCTCCATTGTTTGAATGCATGTAGAATAGCCATAATATCTTTCTCATAGATGGGTTTGAGTTGATTTTTACCCTTTAGTTGATGAATTTCAAAGGCAATGGGTCTACCCTCTTTCATGATTAGTACACCTATACCAGATCCATATGCATCACATTCAACCATAAAAGTTATAGAAAATTTTTGATTAGCCAATACTTGGGTGGTGCGCATAGCCATTTTAGTTGTTTAAATGCCTTGGTAGCTATATCAGTCCACTGGAAGGAGTCTCTTTTCAATAAAGAAGTGAGTGGTGCTACAATACTACCATAGTTTTTGACAAACCTATGATAATAACCAATTAGCCCCAAAAATGCCCTTAGTTTCTTAAGTGTCTTGGGAATCTACCACTCCATGATGGCTTGGATTTTTTAGGATCAAATTTTACTCCCTCATGTGATATAATGTGAATGAAATATTCCACTTCATGAACTTGAAAAGCACATTTGGATTGTTTAGCATATAACTTATGTTGCTCAATAACTAAGAGTCCCTATTTCACATGATGCAAGTGGTCTTCCCAGTTTTTACTATAAATAAGGATGTCATCAAAAAACACAAGTACAAAATTTCTCAAAAATGACATAAAAATTATATTCATCAAACTTGGGAACGTGGATGGTGCATTGGTGAGACCAAAAGGCATGACCAAAAATTCATAATGGCCTTCATGAGTATAGAAGGCTATTTTAGGAATGTCCTCCTAATAGATCTTGATTTGATGATAAATAGAGCCAAGATTTAATTTTGTAAAATAAATAGCACCATGTAATTTATCTAATAAATCATTAATTACAGAAAGAGGAAATTTATCTTTGATAGTGAACTTGTTGAGATCTCTATAATCTAGGCACATCCTCTAATTTTCATCCTTATTTTGTACCAAATTTTGAAGAAGAATATTCACTTTGGCTATGGTGAATGGTACCTACCTCTAAAAACTCTTATACCATTTTTTCAATTTCACTCTTCTGGGCACAAGGATTTTTGTATGGTCTGATATTGGGTGTCATACTTCTAGGAATGAGTCTGATGGCATGATCATGAGTATGACAAGGAGGAAGTCTAGTTACATTGGTCCAAAACAAGTGAATGCTCATCCAATATTTGTTAACTCAAGATGGGTGGTCTCCTTAGTTTGTTGGATATCAATAGAAAACAAGCATGTCATAAATCCTTTATCACCTTTTTTCAGCATCTTGGTCATTTGATGTGAACTAACCATTTGTGGAGATTTAAATCTTATTCCTCATTCCCACCCATATGAATAACAAACATAGGAGAATCTATAAAATAGTCCCCCACTTCCAACTTAATACTATGGCATTTTCTAGAATAACTAACTATCACGATTAGTAATCATGACTTGAAACTCTAGGGTTAGGTAGATGAAATAATTAAAATAAGCAACCAACTTGCTATTAATGAAATTGTGTGTACTACCTAAATCAATTAACACTATGAACTTCTATTTCTTAATAAAACCCACCACCTTAAGACTCTGAGGAGTAGAAATACCTACAAGTGTATGGTAAGAGATAGTAGGTTGAGAATCTATAGCATCATACTCAATTCCTTAAAAACCATTAATAGATGCCTCCTCATCTTCTTCATCCTCATCAGCCCCTTAAAAGTAAAATAACTTATTTTTAGCACATCTATGACCTTCTCTCCATTTACTGCCATAACCATAACACAACCCTTT
Organism: Torreya grandis; assembly: GCA_037957365.1. Classification (NCBI taxonomy): domain Eukaryota; kingdom Viridiplantae; phylum Streptophyta; class Pinopsida; order Cupressales; family Taxaceae; genus Torreya; species Torreya grandis. Next base: position 1,883,861 of record JARHVA010003477.1, on the reverse strand, counting down.
TGTACGCTTATTCTCAATTTGTTTTGGTGTTAATCTGGTAGGTTGAGGTCCTGATGGATTTGGTAAGGTGCATTCTCAACTATTAGTTAAATGATGATGTTTGATAATATATTTTTCTTCTACCAAGAGTGCCCTTAGTATAGCTTCAATTATAGTTGTGGGTTTAAATATATGAACCTCCAATTGAATACTATCTTTTAGTCCACCTAGAAAAAGGTCAGTCATATTTGCCTTGGTGATATCCTCTCCATGTAAGGATATATTTTTAAATTCATGAATATAAACCTTCACTATTCCTATTTGTCATAGTTTTGATAATTGGTTAAAGTATTTCTTAGAAACATTATCTTGATAATGAGACATCAACTCATTACAGAATATTGACAATGTAACAAGAGCACCAGCCTTCTTCTTTTGAGCATAAAACCAATGATACCAAATGAATGGATCAGGTTATAGGTATAGAGATGCCACAACCACCTTTTGAGAGCTAGGAATTTGGTGTAAATTAAAAAGATTTTCACTTTGAGTGATCCAAGTGAGTGGATCCTTACCATTAAACTTACACAAGTCTACTTTTGGCAATATCAGTTTTATCCCCATATTGGCAGTGTTAGTATTAAGTGGAGGAGTACTAGAAGGAAAAAGGAGAGGGTTGTTGAGTTGTAAATGAGATGAAATGGTATCCAAGTGTGTCATGATTTGATGCAACTATTGTTCATGCCATTAATCTCCCATTGCATTTTTGATATTTGAGTTTGGACTTAAACATCCTTCTACATTAAGCCATGTAGGTTTGATCAGATTTGAGAAATTATATTAGATGATTTAGACTCCATGTCATCCCCTAAAGGGGTTCTAAGGGTTTCTTTCCCTTTCCCCTCTCCACGGGTGTTAGGACCAACCATACAAAGGCTTTATGGTGAACCTTATTTTGCCTTGTTTATCTAGCTTTGATCACTAAGTTTCTTTTAAATATTTAGTCCTAAAATCACAAATATCCACCTAAAAAGTATATGAATGCATAAATAAATGTAAAATAATATGAAAAAGATTTATGCAAGCCATAAGTCAACTACACATATCGAAAGACATGCCAATGTTAAGGGCCTAACATGCAGGTCGTCCAAAGATCCAATGACATGTGATAGAGTCAAAATGTTAATATAACTATGGAGTGATCTAGGAATGAATAGTGGCACCATATAGAGTTCCTAGGTGATAAATTAATGGTTGACAAGCCCTTTCATAAGTCAATAAGTCAACATTTCTCTTAGAAAGCATAGAGATGACACATCATAACTATGGTGAAGGAAGCAAAGATTCACCAATAGCGTTTAACCACTCAAATCTTGATCAGATGGTGTGAGGTATATATAGAATTTTCAAAGAGTTCAGGGAAAACAAGAAGCTACCATGTGATGAAAAGACATTAGCTTGACAGTAACTGACTATCTAGAATACAAAAAACCCATAGATTCTCTAATTGGTATGATCTCAGGGGTCCAAATAGAGAGATAATATCCTAAAATAAAAGGTAATGTTGAAGGGATGTCAATAGTCCATAAATGTACCAAGTGGCATGCTCACTTTCATCATGTAAAAGAGGATCTGGTTGTGCTAGTCTTAGGTGGACTATTTAAATATCTAGACCCAATGTCATGTTGACATAAGTCCTATGGACAATGGTCACATTTAAAGGTAATGAATAGAGTGACATGGAATTACCACATAGGTAGATAACTCACATTTAATATGCAACTTATAGAGCATGTGTCTTGTAGGTGAGTCATAGTTAAACAAGGTCAATGATCAAAGTTTGATCCTAGGTTTAAAGGATCAAAAGAGCATGTCTGATTATGAGAAAATGAGATTAATAGTGTTAAATGAAGGTGGAAATTTAAATATATCTTACATATAATATGGCATGTCATGTGTCAATATGTGGTAATATTTGGCTTAAGAGTTTAAATTGATTGTTCTTGCATGGACGGACAAGAATTCAAAGCATAGAGGAAGGTTTGTGGGACATGGTACTGCATATTATTAGATGTGGATATTTTTTTGCCTCTACCATAATTATAGAATCTCAATGGTATCATTAGAAATGTAGGTTGTTCCATGTTATACATAAGAAGAAAGGTAGTTTTTTAGGAGGTTCCAGGGATGCAAGCAAATGGTCAAGGGCATATCGAAGTAGTTACACATGAAGGCAAAGTTTGTTTGCCCTCCACCATAAAATTTCACATTCTAGATCATGTAAAAGAGCATATCTAGTAATTAAATCAAAGGGTTTGTTACAAATATTTATCACTACTTATATAGGTAGTTAGAATAATGATTTTTCTTACAAATGGATGAAGATTTCAGGCATGGCAAGGAATATTTTCCAGTTAGGAGCATCTTGATGGAATTTGGAGGGTTTATTTTTAATTTTTCAAATTACCACCCATAGTACCATATTTGAATAGGGTGTAAAATGTATAAATAGAGGGCTCTCCTCTATTGTATAGGTTGTTATTAGTTGTTTATTCTCTCTAAGTCTAGGTTATGTAAAAAAATCTTGGGATCAACTGTTGTGTGTAGATATTATCTCCCTTGTTAAGGTGGTTGTAAGTGTACAACCATTAGTAATATTTTAGAGCATGTTTATGTATCCCTTATCAAAAGAGCAAACTCACCATGCTTGTCCCCATGGCAACATTCTAAAAAATTGATATATGTAATACTCTTTTGCAAAATTAATAGAAAATATTTATGGATCTAACTATTTCCTTTTAATGAAGTGCAATAATGTGTTCTAAAAATATTGTTGACTAAATATTTAGCTCCATGCTTACTACTAGTTGTCATTTTAAGCATAAATTTGAATTATAAAACTATTTTTGCATTATTTTAGATTATGTTGTTGAATAACTTATTAGGGCACCCTAGGTTTATGGATTCAATGGGAAAGAGTATGTGAGATTATAGTTTCAATGTATGTTTCTAAGGTTTAAAAATCATTTGAGTATTTGCATTTCAATGGCATCAACAACTAAAAACTACTATTGGTAGTTCCCACTAGCTTACATTTGATTTTCTTCTACATCTTTGAAAAGAATAATATCATGAATACTATATGGTACCTTGCTATTAAAAACCACCAGCACACCACCCTCTTTTAATAATTAACAAACTATCCTACCCTATCCTACCCTACAAATAATAAACCCTTTCAATACTATAAGTGTTATTTGCAACATAAATGTATAAAATATTGCTTATATAACATGTTTTTGCATCTTTTGTTTTGAATCATAGTTCTAATATTTTCCATTTAACCCATGTTGCTGAAGATTCTATAGAATGAAGATTGTAGTCATATAACCATCTATCTTGAGTAGCTTGTATGTGATCTAAAGCATTTATTTATTCCCTGTGATAACCCTTCTCAAGTGGATTGAACGAGTTTGGTTGTTCCCTAGTCACATTTTTATTCGCATGTGCCAATAATCTCCATGGAAGTTGAATTGCAAAATCTCTCCATGTGAGATAGCTACCATATAGGTCCTCTCACCTTGGTTCATGCAGAGCTAGAAGTAACAGGGAGCTCACCATACCCTTTATCGGTGCCTCTTGTCATTTTCTCTATTTAGACCATTCTTGATGCCAAACCCTACACTAGCTATAATGGTATTGTGTTATTATCTCATCATTAAATTTAGCAAACTATATTTTCAAGATGTATCACACTTAATTTCTTAATTGTTATATTCTATAATTTTAGTTCTAGTTATGATTCTGACTTTATCATTTGGTTTAAAGAAAGATTGATGCCTAGTTTGAACATCTGTGTTAACTTTCAGATTTGAATATTTTCTTATTTACAAAGATAGAAGTATTGAGATCATTTTTTAAAGGTGAAACATCCAGCTAACTTGTCTCACCCCTAAGTATTTATAGAAGAAGAGGGAGACAAGTTTGGAGCCTATTGAAGGGAAATATTAAGTGGCTAAGAAAGTCTCCCAATTGCCAAGATTATGATAATATTATTTTTTTGGTGAAATCCCCATTACTGAGGATTTTCATAGTTCTTTTAGTCATTCTAAAACTCATAGTCTTACTTACTACCCTACTCCTTCTCAACTAATTGAATCCCCTGCAAAGCTTGATCCTACAAGTCCACCTCATTCACCCCCTCACATCGCTTTGCCAATTATTTTTAAACCTCCAATTGAAGAAATCATGAGGCATAGGGACCAAAATGAGAATTAATATCCTACATTTAATGTTCCTAGATTAGGCCTATAAAATTTGATGACATGGAAGTTTATCCTAATGATATCCCAAAAGAAGTAAGGAAATGCCTTCAAAAATTTAAAGGGAATAATGCAGTAAGTGGTGATCAACATGTGAGGGATTTTCAAATTATCATTGAATATTATGATTCTGAGCATAAATATGTGTGCATTAAATATTTTGTACACACACTGGAAGAAGATATATGAGATTGGTTCAATTCTCTTTGCTATGGATGCATTGTTTCATGGGAAGAAATGAAGAATGCTTTCAAAATTTAGTATGGTGAAAAAGTTGATACAAGATTCCTTTTGGTTGACTTTGAAAACATCAAAAAAGAACCCCAATGAGTGTGTGCAAGACTTTAATTCATGGTTGAACAAAGTTATGATGCATTTGCTTGAGAGCATAAGGCCTAGTGATATAACGTGATTGATAAAATACTATGATGTCTTTGATAAGAAGGTTTTGTATTACTTGTGGCATAAGGCTCCCATAAACCTATGATTCACATTCAATAGGGCCATCCAAATTTAGAACAACATAAAGGTTGTGGAAAATCCGATGAAAAAGTGGATTGATGTGAAGTTGATCCATCCAAAAAAAATATAGTCCACTAAGAATGCCAATCTTGAGGAGATAGTTAAGACATTGGCCTCCATTGTCAAAGGAATGTTATACAAGCTTTTCAAGGCTGAGAAGAGGGTCCTTTATGTGTCTACAAGTCATGAGAGGGATCTAAATCCGAATCAAGCACAAAGGTGGCTTGCTTTCTATAATCGAGATAATGATAGAGGGAAGAGACCTACACATGATGAAAGAATAGATAAACATCAAAATATAGGGGTTGTGAAAGAAGTGTGTGATCTGTTAAATGCCAAATTGAATGTGGTAGGCTATGGCAATGATGTTGATTAGTGTGACAAGTTCTTATTTCTACATCCTTTATGTGATACAGTTGAACTGATTGGTGAAGATGTGGATGAACATGAGTCTGCATCATCTGGTGATGAAATTATGATGTTGAATTATGAAAATCCTTGAATCAATATATCCACCTCCATATAATTGATGAGTGTTATTACTATTGATTACTTTTGGAGTGTGGTACAAAAGGTATGTGTCCAAACTTGCATATTTGATTTTGAGGTTAATATAGCACAAGCATATGAATTATTTATACATGATTTTGAATTTCTAAAATCAATGATCATTAAAAAATATGATGGGGGAATTTCATTAGTTGAGGATACGTAGCTACTAATTTATGTAATAGTTGCCCAAGAAAAGGAATACTACTTGAGAAGTAGGCAATCAGTTGCTACTCCTCAAGATGTTCCCCCTACAAATCTAAGGATTGGGGGTGCAAGTAAGGAAGCTAATAAAACTATGACAATTCCTAATACTTCTAAACCGATATCCATTTCCCAAGTTACTAAGCCTAGAGGTGCTCCTATTAAAAATAAAGTACCTTTTCTATCTAGTATTCTTAAGGGTGTGAATGTTATTAAACAAAATCCACCATTAAAGGATGATACTAAGCATGAAAATCCACCCCAACCTACTCCACTTCAGACATCATGTGCTTACATTCTAGATGAAGGTGTTATTATCCTTCCACAAAATACTCCTCTCCCTGAGTTTACTATATGTGATATGTCCCAAATATTGAGCCAACAGAAAATCACCATGCTACTTGTCGAATTATTAAGAATACCTAAGTATATGAAGAGGGCATTTGAATACTTGTAATTTGGTGATAAGTTAGTTATAAATGAAATTGATTCAACCCAAATACCTCGAAAAAGTGATGAAGAATCTGAAGGGGTTATTGAACTTGCTATAGAAGTCTATTTGGGAACTGCATTAGTAGAGAGTCAGCTAAATGTGGATCCATTTTATACAACCCTATCGATAAATGGTATTATTGTCCATAATATCATGTTTGATTCTATTTTTTCTTATAGCATAAGGCCCTTAGGTGTCTTAAATTAGCTTAGAGTTAAGATTACATCAGTGTTTTGCAAGTGTTATGCCATGGAATTACAATAAATTCTAGTTATTGGACAGGTCAAGTGGTTGTTAGTGTAGTTGGCAATGCAACTAGGTAAGTATTTAAATATGGAAGTCGTAGTTTTGGATTGCTCACCTAAGTGGGGGATGTTTCTATCATGTAAATGGGTTGCTAACATGGGTGGAAGTGTAAAAATGAACCTTTCCTATGCCCCCATTCCATTAGAGGGTAAGATAGGAAAACTTTATAGAGATTTGAAGATGATAAATATAATTGAAGATCCAAAACATGCTCAAAATGAAGTATTTTACATAGACATTAGGCTTGGGAACTCCATTAGGAATGTTGACACTAATGAATAACCTGTTGCTCTTCATTTTGAAATTGATAGCAAAGATGTAGTTTGGCATGTGTGTGTTTTATGGGGCTTGCTCTTATCCTGAAAATTGAATAGGGGTTATATTATATGATCCTAATGGTAAGTGTTTCAAGTTTTCTTTTCAGTTGTTTGTTAAGTGCACTAATAATACCATTGAGTATGAGGCACTCTTCTTTGGTTTACAAATTATTCATGGGCATGAAATTAAAATCTTTATTTTCAAGGGTGATTATGAGCTAGTGGTAAAGTAGGTATGTAATGTTTATGCCACTAAAAATAAAAGGTTAAAATAATATTAGAATGTTGTCTGGGATTTTATTGATTTTTTTGATGTATTTAACATTTATTATCATGATAACAGTTTTAATGAGGAAGCTAAAAAACTTTTAGAGTTAGGTGCTCAATTTGGCATTTCAAATACAACCCCTCATTATTAGTATCAAGTGGAGGTGCTTGTTAGGACTTCAATCCCAGATAATGTTCACCATTGGCAGGTGTTTGACGATGATGAAAAAATTAAGAGGTTTCTAATTGAGACACTGAGTTCCATGATCAACTCATAGACTTCAAATCTATTATTTAGGTTTGTGATGGAAAACAAACCTTGTTTAGTAAGGACATTATCCAACTAAAGATAAAAATTCTCCCTAAAGGATAAGCATCTTTCATGGAGAAGATAGAATAAATACTCAAGATTCATTTATTTCAAAGGATGTGACTGAGTGTGATTTGGGTTCTCCTAAGAATCCAAGGAAGGTTTTGCTAGGTACTCACCTAAGTATAATAAATAAGTAGGTTTACATGCAACTGCTAAAAAAGTACTACGATTATTTAACACGGTCCTATTCTGAGTTGAAATCATATAGGGAAGAATTGTTCTAACATGTCATCTTATTATATCATGTTATCAAGTATTTCAAGTAGAAATAGAGACCTATTAACCCCATCTTGACCAGTATATGTGAGATGAGATAAAAAAGTTAACAGACAATGGTATCATTCAAGCCATTAGGTATTCATCATGGGTTACAAATTTAGTCCTTGTGAGAAATAAAAATGGTGACATCTGCTTGTTTATGGATTTATAAAATTTAAATAAATATTCTTTAAAAAATAATTATTCCATTCCCAATATGGACATCCTATTGTAAAGTGCTACATGATCAGAGGTTTTGTCTACTTTAGACGGCTAGTCAAAATATAACCAAGTTATGGTGAATAAATCTGAGAGACCCAAGACCGCATTTACAATGCCTTAGGGCATGTATGTATATATGAGGATGCCTTTCAGGTTAATGAATGCTAGTGCAATGTTTCAATGATTTATGGAAGTATATTTATAGGGATGATTAACAAGTTTATAGTTGTGTATCAAGATGATATTATTGTGTAACCCAAGAATAGAGAAGAACATTTAGAGCATCTAGAGAAAGTGTTGATCAGATGTAGGGATTTTAGACTTATAGTATTCAATGATGGTGTCATGATTGAAAACAAGATTGTAGAAGGGAGTTTAGTATTTATTTAGATAAATTAATTTCATAAGAAGGTTTATGTCCAGCTTTGTAGTTATTACTTTTTCTATCACTTTTATGTTGAAGAAGGATGAAACCATCAAGTAGAAAGAGAAGTCCATGTAGGTGTTTAATGACATCAAAGGATCTCTAAAGTCCTCTCCAATTTTGGTCAGCCCTAATTATACTAAGTCAATTTAAAGTTTCTCTTTTGCATCATATAAAACTATTGTTGTTATCTTGTTGCAAAAGAATGAATATGGTCATGAGCAGCCAATAACTTTCTTTAACAAATCTATGCAAGGTGTTGAACTGAATTACACCATCATAGAAAAATAATCCTTTACTCTCTTAAAGGTTTTTAAAGCATTCAAACATGATATTATGAGTTCAAAGTTTTTTTCTATGTCTTGCATACCATGGTAAAGGACATCCTGACTTAGACTAAAGTATCCAGTAAGAGATATAGGTGGGTCAGCAAGTTGTAAGAGTATGTCATGGATATTTAGACCACAAAGTTAGTGTGAGGGATGGGTCTAGCCAAGCTCATGGTTGATACTAATTTCTAAGCCATCGAGGTAAATACTGTTATTTTCAATGTTGATGATTTATTGAGTTTATTTAACATTTATCCATGGATAAGAATAAAAAAAGTACTCTTAATCTTGTTTCCCAAAAATAACTTTGACTAAAAATTGATTTACATGAAATAATTTGGATGGGGTTCTCCTAAGATGCATGCTAGAAGAAAAAACTGTTGACCTAATTGATGACTTCCATAGTGGAGTGTGTGGTGGCAATTTTGCACCTAAGGTTACTATTCATAAAATTTTGATAGCTAGTTATTGGTGGCCTTCACTATTCAATGATGTTGCTCAGAAAGTGAGAAAGTATGAGAAGTTTTAGCATTTTTGTAGGAGGACGAAAGATTCTCATTCCATTTCCTTGCAACCTATGATGATTGAAGGCCCATTTAGACAATAAGGAATGGATTTCATTGGAGAAATTATTGATTCATCAAGCACTAGACATGGATGTATATTAGTTATAACTAACTAATTCAAAAAATGGGTTTAGGTGGTCCCTATAGAAAAGGCTACCAGCCAAGTGGTTATTGATCTCTTACTAAATCAAATTATTTGTAGATTCAATGTGTTTGTCAAAGTTATTATTGATAATGCCATGGTTTTTAAAGATAAACATTTAGTGGCATTATGCAAAGAGTACAAGATTAAATTGACCTATGCTTCCAATTAAAACCCTCAAGGAAATGGGAAAGGAAAATCCAGTAACAAGTACTTGTTCAAAATCATTAGATAAACATTGGAAGTAAATAAGAAGTCTAGTGAACAACTGAAGTTAACTTTGTGGGTTCATATGATCATGCTCAAGTGAGCTATAGGCAAAATCCCTTCTGAGATTGTTTATGATGGTCAAGAAGTTTTTTTTGTGATGAGCAAAACAACCACTATGAAAGTATGATGAAATAGATTATTAATATTGATGAAACTAGAAGACAAGGTCATGAAAGACACCTAAGGTTTAAGTAAAACCTAAAGAAGATATTTGATAGGAAGATCAGTCCATGTACCTTCCAAGTAGGTTATCTAGTTCTACTTTGGCATAACAAGCATGCGTAGAAAGGTAAGCAAGATAAATTTAATGCCTTGTGGATTGGTCTCTATTCCACTTATTATCATATCAAGGAACATACTTTCTTCTTGAGAGACTTAGATGGTGAAATACTAGAGTTTCCAGTCAATAGAAGATATCTGAAACACTTCTTTCATTAAGTCTGAAATTGTGTAAATAATTATATAGTGTATAGTCTAGTTATTTTATTACTTTATCTCCCCTTTACTTTGGGACTTGCTCATATAGTTTCCTTTCATTTTTTTCATGTGTTTATTTTCAGATCCTCCTTATCTTTTTTTGTTAGTCTAGTCTACCATATTTTATTAAGAAATCATGGGTGTTTGCTAATAATTTTATTTGATTATTGACTCCTTGGATTGATGGATTTGCACCTCATATTATGATTTTGGATTATTTACACACTTTTCAAGGGTGTACATCCTAGAGAGAGAGCTAATGTTAGTGCCCAAAATTACACTGAAGCAATTGAGCCCTTATTAAGTATAAATTCTTAATTTGTTTAGCCCATTTCCCACTTTAAAGTGTTCATCATAGGTCAAGTATCTTGTTAATTTGGTCTGACAAAGGCTAAGTTGAAGTCATCTCTGAACATATCAAAATCTTTGTTCCAATTTCCTTAGCTTAGGCTCTTAGATTTAATGTCAAATTTGGTGGGAATAATTTATGCGAGAACATTTTAAATATGCTATCGACTTAGTTTAATTTTATACTAAGGTTTAGTCATGTTTATTAACATGACCAAACCTTAGTATAAAATTCATATTTGGTCCCTTCTATCTATTATATGGTCTACCTAATGCTTTTTCCCTTTCATATGAGTTGAGCTTCGAGTCCTATCCTAAATATTTTATCATATTTATTTATGCACCAAAAACATAAGACAAGACTTAATACTAAGTCTTTTATTTGCCCAAACTCTAATTTAATTATTTTTATGTTAATTTGGAGCCAATCATGTCTATCCTAATGGATCATAATTAAACAATGCATGTTGAATCAAGGAGAGATGATCTGATGGAGCATGATCAAAGATGGAAAGTCAAAAAGACTGAGTCAAGATCATAGTACATAGTAAAAATATTGATCATGTTCCCATCAATCAATGGTATGTGGCAAAGCATACAAACCCTAATCGATTGTGAGAAAAAGGTCAAGAATTTAAAAAATCCCCAAGATAAGTGAAAAGGTGAAAAGTGTCACTATCACAAGAGGATTTTAGAGTATAACGATGTATGAATAATATTAAAATGTCAAAGTTCCCAAGAGATCCATGAGAGTGACAAGTGTCACCATCTCAGTGGGCAATCAGAAGATCAATGGCATGCAACAAAGTCCAAATGTCAACAGACCTACAAAAGAATTTGGGTAAGATAAGTGACACCATATTAGGTGTCTAGGTGGTAGATCAATGGTTCATGGGCACTTTCATTAGTCAATAAGTCAAGAAGCTTGCGAGTAAGCATGTAGATGACACATGTCATAATCATGATGATTGAAGCAAAGATCATCAAATAGCATTAAGCCTCTCATATCTTGATTAGTTGGTACAAGGTATAGATGGAATTTTCAAAGAGCTTAGGCCAAATGAAAAGCCACCACATGGTGAAAGGACATTAGCCTGATAGAAATTGATTATGTAGAATATATAAATCCCATATATTCTCTAAGTGGCATGATCTCAAGGGTCTCAACAGAGATCTAACGACTTATAATAAAAGCTAATACTAAAGGGATGCTGAGAGCCCATGGATTTTCCAAATGCGATGCTCACTTTCATCATGTAGATAAGGATCTGGCAATGCTAGTCTTAGGTGGATTTTTCAAATATCTAGACCCAATGACATGTTGACACATGTCCTAGGGATAATGGTCACATTTTAAGATAATGAATAAATTGACATGGCATTGCCACATAGGTAAATAATTAACATTAGATATGTAACTTATAGAGCATATGTCTTATAGGTGAGTCACAATTAAATAAGGTTAATGGTCAATTTTTGATCATGGGTTAAAAGGATCAATGAAGTACATTTGATTTGAGAAAAGGAGATCAACAACACTAGATGAAGGTGGACATTTCAATAGAGATTATTTCTAATGTTCTATGCCACATGTCAATATGTGGTAATATTTAGCTTAAGAGTTAAAATTGATGGGTCCTTCATGGATAGGTAAGTATTTAAAGCATAAAATAAGGTCTACGGGTCATTCTAGATCATTTTTTGCTTGTACCATAACTAGAGCATATTAATGCCATCATTGCAAGAGTGGGTTCTTCCATGGCATGCATAAGAGGAAACACATCTATCCAAGAGGTTCCAATTATGCAAGCACATGGTCAAGGGCATCTCTAAGAAGTTACATATGAGTACAAAGTTTGTTCTACCTCACCACAAAATTTTACCTTTTAGATCATGCTAAAGGGCATCTGTAGTCATAAAATCAAAGGGTTTATTATAAATATTCATCATTCCTTGTAGACATAGTTAAGTCAATGATTTTAATTATAAATGGTTGAATATTTTAGGTGTGGCAAGGAATATTTTCTAGTTGGGAGTATCTTTGTGGAATTTATAGGTCTACTTTACAATTTTAAAAATTAAAACCCATAGTCCTATATTTAAATAGGGTGAAAAATGTATAAATAGAGGGCTTCTCCTCTATTATAGAGGTTGTTATTGGTTATTTATTTTCTCAAAGTCTAGGTTTTACAAAAAAATCTTAGGATCAATTGATGTGTGTAGATCTTGTCTCCCTTTCTAAGGTGGTTGGAAGTGTAAAGCCATTAGCAAGCTTTGAGAATATTTTTATGTCTCCCTTGTCAAAATAGAAAACTCGCCATGTTTGTGCCCATGGAAGCATTCTAAACAATTGATGTATGTAATATTTTATTACAAAGTTAATGGAAAATATTTCTGATCCTTACTATTTCCTTTTTGATGAAGTACAGTAATGTTTTTTTTTAAATATTGTTGATTGGATATTTAGCTCGATGCTTACTACTGGTTATCATTTTAAGCATATATCTAAATTATAAAACCCTTTCTACATTAGTTTATAATATGTTCTTGAATAATTTGTTAGAACACCCTTGGTTTATGGATTCAATGGGAAAAAGTGTGTGAGATTCTAATTTCATTGTATGTTTCTACTGTTTCAGAATAATTTGGGTATTTGCATTTCAATGGCATCAATGACTACATATTACTCTTGGTTGTTCCCACTAGTTTGATTTTGAGTATTTTTTTACATATTTTTAAAGAATAATATCACAAATATAACAAGATACCCTATTATTTGAAAACCACCATCACACCATCCTCTTTTCATAATTAACTAAATTATCCTACCTCATGCTACATTGTAAATGATACACCCTTTTCATACTATAAGTGATTTTTGACCTACAAATACATAAAATATTACCTATATAACATGTATTTGCATCTTGTTTTTTGTAGCATAGTGCTACAATTTTTCATTTGACCCCTATTGTTGAAGATTCTATAAAATGAAGATTGTTGTCATATACACATCTGTCTTTAGTAGATTATATGTTATCTAGATTTTTTGTTCATTCCATATGACAACCCTTTCTAAGTGGATTGAATGATTTTTTATGCCCTAGTCACATTTGTGCTCCCATGTGCCAATAATCCACATGGAGGTTGAATTGCAGGTTCTTTCCATGTGATCAAGCTACCCCATATGTCCTCTTACCTTGGTTTAGGTAGAGCCATAAGTATTAGGGAGCTGACCATACCCTTTATCGGCACCTCTCAATCATTTTCTCCATTTGGTCCATTCTTGATGCCAAACCCTTCCCCAACTATAGCGACATATCATCAGGGTTTTCATTTTTGTTTACTATTTTCTATAAATGTCCAAGGCTGAGTGAAAGAGGTGTATAATTGGGAACAAACACATTACACATTTAACATTGAGAAACTTGCTAATACATGAGAGGGATATTATTTTATTTAAAGATTTCAAGAAAAATATCATTCTACTACACATTATATGACACTTACAAAAGGGTCCCATGATTGTGGATACTACTTTTATAATTTTTGGTAGAGAGGTCCCATGCATTATCACAAGTTTAAAAAATGCTTACAAAATATTTACACTTCAAAACAAGGAGCAACTACTATTTAAGAAGAAGCTTTTAAAAGGTAGGAAGTAGTAGACGCTGAAAATTTACATGAATGTTCCTATTTCTTCATTTGTCAACTATATATTTGTATCCAATCAAATTTATTATATTTTTTTATTAAAGTAAAATACTCCCAATTTTTTTCAACCATATGTATTGCAAAAAAATTTAAAATTTATAAAAATACTAATCAAGAAAAAGGCTCCTATAATTTCCTAACAATACCCTTTAATAATAAATAATTAATTCCAACATAAAACCTCTACTTTAAAGAAATAATTAATAAATAATAACTAATCAAACCTAAATAAAAAACCCATTCTATATCCATTAACATGATACATTAAAGAGATTCAACTATTTTTGTTATATACATGTCACATTATCTAAACTGAAAATAGAGAAAGTAATAGAAAAATCCGGTGAACAAACCCCAAAAAAAAAAATTTTTACTTTATTCATTTATAGATGAGTAACCCTGTTACTCTTTTTATCTACTAATGCTCATTTGAAATCTTCTCATATTTTCTCAAGATTTAATTTAAATCTTACTAATAATATTAGAGCATGTTTTTAAGTTTTATATATATATATATATATATATATATATATATATATATCCCCATAAAGTACTAACGTATTAGGTATATGAACATGTTATATGACTAAGCCTATGAAATATGGCACCAATGAAAATTGTTAAATATTCAACATTAAATGGATGTAAAATAATGTAAGTTGAGTGAAATGTAATATAATAAAATAAATTATATTATTGAACATTCAAAATATATAAAAAAATAATAATACATGTTTGTTTAATTAATGAAACAATATAATTTTATATATAAAATTATATTGTTTCATTAATTAAACAAACATGTATTATTATCTTTTTTATATATTTTGAATGTTCAATAATATAATTTATTTTATTATATTACATTTCACTCAACTTACATTATTTTACATCCATTTAATGTTGAATATTTATCAATTTTCATTGGTGCCATATTTCATAGGCTTAATCATATAACATGTTCATATACCTAATACGTTAGTACTTTATGGGGGATGTGATTAATTTAAAATCCAAAATCATTTTTAAATTTATTATAAATTATAAAATTGTAAAACATGATCATATTTCAATATTTAAAGTTAAAATTTCACTTTACTCATATATTTTCTTTGACATTATGATAAATTCATGAAAATTTCATTATATATTAAAGTCAAGTAAACTAATTTATTATAATAAACTTAATACTTAATATTTTACAAACTACTATGTTTATGCTCTTTAAAAAAAATGTTTTTAAAAATCTTGAAATTCAATGAAATTACCTAGTTTCCAAATATAAAACTCAACATTTTATTTATTAGCATCTCTAAAATTTCTTCTACTATGACAAGGTAATCTTCTTCACCTCACAAGTAGACGGGGGATATGTTGTAACCTATAATGGCCAATGGTATTTATTTCATACAATGTACGTTTGTTTTCAAAATTTATATATTATAGATAATTTTGTACAATCTGAGTGATATTGAACCTTGGGTTGATTTCCGAAGCCTAAACCCCCTTTGGACATCGCTGGAAATATTTCCTTGTATAATAATTTGCACCTTTGCTCTTATTCCATGGACTATTTTATACGGTTCGAATTATATGATCCCAATAGTTTGCTTGTCTCGTATTGATTTAAGTGGATGGGTCCATCCACATGTTTTCACCCCACATTTTTTATTGTTTGGAAATTTTTAAGACAGAATATTTTTTACTTTGAATTAAAATTTATGCGTGATTAAAGATTTGTTGCATCTCATTTTAGAACCCATAGCAAATATATTATTGAGCATATTTTTTTTAGATTATGCTTTATTCCCACCTTTCTCTTAATATATCATCTTTCAAGTAATTTTATACACACTTTGCTGTGAACTTATATAATATCATATAGTTTGTCAATTATATTTAAAACATAAAATAAAAATTAATAAATAATATAAAGGAAAAAATGGATCATCTACCTGCCTCCCATCACTGCTCACCCACATTCTTCACAATTAATTCAAATAAATTTAAAACTATATTTTTTCCATTATATAAAATGAAGCATAGTCTATCTTCATAAATACGAAAAGAAAATAAAATGGATGATCACGTTGAAAGATATGTAAACGAATAAAAACATAGTATATTTTTTTTTAAACATATAAAGGCATTCTTAAAAGTAAATAAATATTTAAATTTTAATCTAGTCAAAGAATATGAAACATAATATTTGTAGAAAGAGGAGAATCGCTTTAATGTGGTAGTTGTATTTTTTATGAAATGTTTTAATAAAATTTAAAATGTTTATCATGGTGAAATGTGATTGTTTTCATTATGAGTTTCAAATATGTATTTTATTATATTTTTACATTTTGATTCAATAATTTGAATCATTTTCTAATTAAATAGATATGCTTACTTAACATTGTAAATTTATAATTATATTTTTATTTTTAAAATATAAATAAAAATGTCAATATTATATATAATTAAATAATTTCATGTAATATCTTTAAACATACAATCAAAAAATTATACATTTTTGTATCACATATATTATAATATATATACAATATTTCAATAATTATTAAAATAATATATATTATGCTTGGTAAACCATAATTTACTTAAAACTTCAAATTGGGGCACCTCCAAATGACTGAATTTATTAGTACTGCCTGGAACTATTGTGAAGGACTCAACATTAATTTTCAGTAGGAACCGTTTCCCACCAATAGGAAAACATTTTTGCCAAGAAATAAAACGGTTTCCGAATGTTTCAATTACTTCACTAATTGACAGTAATGAGTGAATAGTCATTGCAAACTGTGTCCAACGAAAAGTGTTTTTGCTTAACTTATTTTTTTTTATGGATTAGAGGGATGCAATGGTAGTTTCATTAACCTGTACATTTTCTGTCAATTTAATTTGTTTGAATTTTTGACAAAGCCAATGGTATGTGGACTGAGAATTAGGTTCTAGCTTTATGCTATTAGAGGTAATGACAGCATGGTGAAATCTACAGTCTATTGCCATGGAAAACTCTGATCGGTATTTAAAAAGCATTTTGGGTTTTTTTCCCATGTCTGCGAGTCTTTCTCCTGAAATTCGTTTCTATGTCTTCTCTTCTTATTATTTTGAGATTACTATTTTTATAGTCGCAACATGCATAGTTTCTGTCACTGGTAAATTAATCTTTGAGTATGACATTGGAATTAGAGGCAGTAGCTACAGATACAGATCTCTTTTTATTTGTATTTTCTAGCTATTTCTTATTTCATATGATTTATGTGAATACAACTACAGGGGGAGTTACATCGATGACATCGTTTTTGAATAAATTCTTTCCAAAGTTATTTAGGAAAGAAGTTAACACAAATTCGATTGAAAACTGTAAGTTCGACATCCAGACTCTTCATTTATTCTCTTCCTCGCTGTACATGGTAGGATTAATGTTTTCAGTTTCAACCTCGTCTATTAGCAGGGCTTTTGTGTGGAAAGTTTCGATGATGACAATGGGTTTCACTTTATTAATCAGTGCAACTCTTAATGGGACTGTTGTAACTGTCACTATGCTCATAGTTCGACGTATCATGCTGGGATTCAGCGTGGGCTTCGCCAATCAAGTAAGTCAAATCGTAGTTTAAGAGCTTCTTTTCTAAAACGATTTTTACTAACATATTTAATTTTAATTGCAACAGGTTTTACCTTTTCACTGTTAATTACTCTATAGATTCTATGATATAGATATCTCCAACTATATCAGACTGTAATATCCCCTTCTAATAGGGAATATAAAACGTCAAAAGCTCTGATACCACTGTGATGTCCCTTACTTAGGGGCTCTTTTCTTCCTACAAATGCTCTGATACCACTGTAATGTCCCCTACTAATAGGGAATATCGAAAGACACAAAACTCTGATACCAAAGACCAAAGCTCTGATACCACTGTGATATCCCCTCCAAAACAGGAAATATAGCAACACAAAAAACTCTGAACAAGATATAACTTATGTTGAATAAATTCAGAATGATCAAAATAATATAGTCTCTAAATAACAAATTACAGATTGTATCACTTGTCCTTATAAACCATTACAATTTTAGTCCTTTCTTATGCATATAAATGTGAAATACAGACTTAAAAACCCTGTCTTAGCAAAACTGGAAGTGAAAATCGGATTCTGGACGGTCTTGGCCTGCTGTGTCAAACACACAGTCGCCGGCGTCGGTCGATAAACTGCCGACGTCGGTCACTCCGGGTCGACTTTCTGCCGACGTCGGTCTTCAGTCGACCGATGTCGGTCACTGGAAACCCTTTGTCTGCCGAGGTCGGTTCCTGAGCTGACCTGTACGGACTCTGTACGGCCGCCAATTAAGCACGACTTCCCTGTTTCACCCCTGATCTGGAAATTTACTTTTCTAGCACAGAAGATCTCTAGCTGTATAATTTATTGAATCAAACAAGAATAAAGAAAATGTCTGGAAAGCTCTGTGATAAACTTCTGTGTGAAGTTATCTCTCAACCCTGGAATTCTGTGATAACTTCTGGGTGAAGCTATCTCTCAGATCTGTATCTCTGTGATAACTTCTGGATGAAGCTATCTCTCAATTTGGCAATAAATCAGCTGATATCTCACAGCCTGTAAATCACACACAATGAAGAGGGAACGTTCTTCACTGCAATGGAATCCTGGAACCCTTGGCTCAGCCTTCACAGAAGAATTTCTTCAATTTTCAATATCAATAATCTATGCATACATAATGAACAATGGCCTCCATGAGAAACCCTTATACCCTCAAAAAGATATGCTTGCCCTAATTAGGGTTTCTTAAATTAGAATTAGGGTTTCTAATTAAAAATAGGCTAAATAATTAATATTTGATTAAATCAATCAAATATTAATATCTCCCTCAATACATGTCGGATCAACGAACCGATCAAAGCTAGTGAATCAGGGAGTGATTCCGCACATAACCATATCAAAATAAAGGCGCTCCGTTGCATATCAAATATCCCTAAAAGGTAGGAGCTCATGCCAAATGTGTCCAAAATAACCTGAATGAAAATCAAATGTAGAAATTCTGTGAATCAAAGTCAATCCAAGCTCCATTATGACCGTCTATCCATCCTATTAGCCTACGAAGGTCGCATAATAGGCTAATCGTCAAGACTGTCAATGTCCAGGAAAAAGGGGACATGACAATCCACCCCTCCGAAAATTGCTTGTCCCCAAGCAATCTCGAAACAATGAACTACTCGATCCACCTGGATCCCAAATGTAGTTATGCTCTACGCTGCTGTGAATCAATGCAAGTACCTGCAACATCAGCAGAAGTAGAACAAAGAAAGACTCATAATCAAACTGGCACATGAAACTCCAACCTCCAAGATTACAAATACCATAGTCAAGATCACATGAGAAACACACTCTCAAAACATCATAATCCAAGTAGAATGGACAATTCCAACTACCAATTCCATCTGCAAGAGATGGTGCCAATCCATCCCATAACTGATCTCTCTGTAAAGGCGGCACAACCAACTGTACCACACTATCCTCTGTATGAGAATAATCAATATGGAGATTCAACTCCACTGGTATCCCAAACTCCTCAAAATTAGGTACTCCCAAGTCCTGAATATATGTGTTAGCCTCAACAACATGCTCCTCATCAGCAGCTACAAAAACATACTCATCACCAATACTCAATGTACTAACCTCTGAGTATACCTCCACACTCTGAATACAAGCATCAGGCTCATCCTCACTGTCTAACACCTGTGCTAAACTCACCTGAAGACAAAGCTCATCCACAACATCCCCAACTACCCCTACCTGTGAAGATAATGCAGATAAATCATTACCTGAAGATGTGTTAATATCTCCCTGTACTGGATCAGCATAACTGTCAAACTCATCATGCAAGTGGCTGCATGTCATAGGGAAAGCACTACGATCCTTAGGCTTATTAATTAAACTCTTTAACCACATACAAGCTCTAGGTGAGACATTTTTCCCTTTTGTCCAGACATACCAAAAATTTTCTGCCAAAAGTTTAGAGATTTTATCCTCCTCCTCAAACAAGATTGTGAACATGATAGAGTGCATGGATGCTAATACATCACTGGAATGAAACTCATCTAAAACATTCCAAAATATTTTAAACATAGTGCAAATGCTACCAATACAACCTACTAGCATCATAATGTTTTCAAATCCATACCTTGCAAAAGTGTCAAGTAATCTCGCCCTCTTTGAGAAATGAGAGTCTCTAATGTCATCCAACTTTTCGAAGCTTTTCACCATGGCATGAAGTACCTCTCTCATAATCCGATCATCATAAAAATTAAAGCCAGCTATTATTCTCATGATTTCACTAATACAAGAGAGAGTTGCAAGTCTTACCACCTCATCATGATGTCTCAATAATTGGTGCTTCACCAAAGAATCAAACGCTGGAGATAACACTGTTTGTATCTCATAAGAATTTGACTGCTCAACCTTGCTTAAATAAATTTCTATCTCCTCTAGAGTTTGTAGAAGGTCACCTGCTTGCTGTAATGGATTTTCTAACTTCTTCTTTGCATTGTGCACTCTTTCCTCCAAATCTTTGACACCTGTTAGTGCCATGCTGATACCCAAACTACCCAACAGGATGGCAAGACATTAGCTCTGATACCATTGTGATATCCCCTTCTAATAGGGAATATAAAACGTCAAAAGCTCTGATACCACTGTGATGTCCCTTACTTAGGGGCTCTTTTCTTCCTACAAATGCTCTGATACCACTGTAATGTCCCCACTAATAGGGAATATCGAAAGACACAAAACTCTGATACCAAATACCAAAGCTCTGATACCACTGTGATATCCCCTCCAAAACAGGAAATATAGCAACACAAAAAACTCTGAACAAGATATAACTTATGTTGAATAAATTCAGAATGATCACAATAATATAGTCTCTAAATAACAAATTACAGATTGTATCACTTGTCCTTATAAACCATTACAATTGTAGTCCTTTCTTATGCATATAAATGTGAAATACAGACTTAAAAACCCTGTCTTAGCAAAACTGGAAGTGAAAATCGGATTCTGGACGGTCTCGGCCTGCTGTGTCAAACACACAGTCGCCGGCGTCGGTCGATAAACTGTCGACGTCAGTCACTCCGAGTCGACTTTCTGCCGACGTCGGTCTTCAGTCGACCAATGTCGGTCACTGGAAACCCTCTGTCTGCCGAGGTCGGTTCCTGAGTGGACCTGTACGGACTCTGTACGGCCGCCAATTAAGCACGACTTCCCTGTTTCACCCCTGATCTGGAAATTTACTTTTCTAGCACAGAAGATCTCTAGCTGTATAATTTATTGAATCAAACAAGAATAAAGAAAATACCTGGAAAGCTCTGTGATAAACTTCTGTGTGAAGTTATCTCTCAACCCTAGAATTCTGTGATAACTTCTGGGTGAAGCTATCTCTCAGATCTGTATCTCTGTGATAACTTCTGGATGAAGCTATCTCTTAATTTGGCAATAAATCCGCTGATATCTCACAGCCTCTAAATCACACACAATGAAGAGGGAACGTTCTTCACTGCAATGGAATCCTGGAACCCTTGGCTCAGTCTTCACAGAAGAATTTCTTCAATTTTCAATATCAATAATCTATGCATACATAATGAACAATGGCCTCCATGAGAAACCCTTATACCCTCAAAAAGATATGCTTTCCCTAATTAGGGTTTCTTAAATTAGAATTAGGGTTTCTAATTAAAAATAGGCTAAATAATTAATATTTGATTAAATCAATCAAATATTAATATCTCCCTCAATACATGTCGGATCAACGAACCGATCGAAGCTAGTGAATCAGGGAGTGATTCCGCACATAACCATATCAAAATAAAGGCGCTCCGCTGCATATCAAATATCCCTAAAAGGTAGGAGCTCATGCCAAATGTGTCCAAAATAACCTGAATGAAAATCAAATGTAGAAATTCTGCGAATCAAAGTCAATCCAAGCTCCATTATGACCCTCTATCCATCCTATTAGCCTACGAAGGTCGCATAATAGGCTAATCGTCAAGACTGTCAATGTCCAGGAAAAAGGGGACATGACACAGACCTAAAGTGCCAAGAATTTACTTTTCAAGAGATTCAGAGTTTGGCATTGCCTCTTATTCTGTAAGAGCCATATCCTTGTCTTTGCTTTAGTCTATAGATTTACTTTTTAATTTATTTGGTCATCTTGGAATAGAAATTTGATAGTAACTTAAGAATCCAAAGCCATTCATTTGTTCTTAAGAGTGGATGTTATTCTAATTTTCTACTGGCAGTTTACTTATATTGTTGTTTACTTATATTGCGCTTTTTATTTGTATTTCTAAAAAGGCTTTAGGGAACTATTTGATGAAATATCCAGCTCCATATGCGTGGAAATTTTTTAATTTGAATTGTCCATATTATTATAATCCATTTCTTTGGTGTATCCGTAATTGAGATTTATTATGTAAGACAGTAATTTATGGTCTTTTCTAAAATCAAACTTGACACAAATCTATTATAGCTTATAGAACATAAACGTTTTCTTCTTAGTCAATTTTGTTGCATTTGTTGCATATACATGTTTGTACAGAGTGCACCCAATTGATTTAGACATTTTCCAATCCCTTGATTCTCATCGAATTAAGAGGGTTATTACTCAAAAAAAAATGCAATCATATTAAGGTGTTATAGGTTTAAACATTACAATGCAAAAATTCTTTAATAATTATGATCGATTTAGGAATCATAATCTACATTTGAAAACCCTGTTATCTCTGTAAAATATGGCGATGAGATAAATTCTCTCGGTGAAAGCTAGATCGTCACTCCCTTATTAAACCAATATCGATTAAATCCTTGTAGATAAAATGTATAATATTAGTAGTTAAACTAAATACGATACAACTGCATACATGTACTGCTCACAATTCCCTACTTTACAAAAGGGAAGTAGTATAGCTACTCCATAAATCTTCTTGTTATTTAATGTTCGTATTCCTAATTAGATGAAATTTGATTTAAAAAAGGATGGATATGGGGAGAATTGTTAATAATTAACCATCCCAAATTAGTTAATTTTTGTTTTCATGCTGATAGTGGGAATATTCATAGAAAATGACATCAAAGTGGAAACTTAGGCATAATTGGATAAACAATTAGGTCATGTTTGTATAATGTTGTCAAAGGATATTACACCAAATAAGGGTGTAATTAGGTTTGATCTGATAAATGAAACTCATTTTGTGTTAGATCGTTTATAATTAAGAATCATTTGAAATTTTATGAAATAGAATGTTTTTATCTATATTATTTTGAGTAAATTATTGTCTAATTAAGTGTACTTGAAGTTGGTAGATATAATTGTCTAGTTATGAATGAATAGTTACAAAAGGGTCAATAGTTAATAAATTGAATTAATAATGTAAATACATAATGTTATGTTAGAAAGTTATTTCTGTGAATATTTATCTGTTGTGTTCAATACCATCATAATTCTTTATTTATGATATGTAGTTGGTAGTTATAAAAGGGTCAATAGTTAAGAAATATTATTAATAGTTTAAATATATTTTTTATGCTAGAAGGTTTATTGAATATGAATATTTATTTATTGTGTTTAATATCAATAATATTTTTTGTGTTTGATTTAATTTCATATATATAAACACAAAGGTTTGTTTGATATGTTATCAACCTAAAATAATATTTCCATTAATGTAATTTTGAAAAGATTTGATTAATATATGAAATTATCATTTATGAGAGTAAGTTTGACAATTCATTTTACTTATCTTTTTTCTCAATTTTGCTTCTGACATTGATATTATTTTTCAAAAGTTAATAATTTTTTAATTATCATTACATTTTATATAGGGTTACATGATTGTGATTTAATTTTTTTCAAAACCTTATTTTTTCATTAGAAAGTAAGATTTTTCCTCTAAATAACACAAAGAATTGGTTATTATTTGTTTTTAGGTAGTATTATATTTTTTGACTATATGAAATCATTGGATTTTCTTAAATAGAGATTTGGGAATCATTTCAAGTTTTTGTTGTGGTCTATGTAAAAATATATTATGGATTTTTAAAATGATTCTATTTTGATAGTTGGACATGGATAGACCAAAGATTGTAAATATGGTCATTATTAGGTAGGTTAAGCATGAATCGATTTCTCTACATGAAAGTTGAGAGAATATCTTGTTTGCCTTAGTTTTGTTGTTGAAATTAATATATATTTTTATTAATACATTTCTTCTTATAAATGTTTTTACAGTTATACAGGGTCATGGTTTATTTCTTACCAAACCCTTATTTTGCTATTAGAAGGAACGATTTGTACTTTAAATAACATAAATAATTGGATGTATCTTAATATTTTTATAGTACCATGTTGTTTGAATTCATGGAATCATAGGTTTGTTGTAAACAAAGCTTTATGGATGGTTTATGACTTATCTTAGGATTTATTTAAAAATAGATTCTAAATTTCAAATATTGTGTTATTTTTATAGATTAATACACATATACCATTTTTAAAAATAATGTGTTTTCTATTCTCATACATCTATAATATGTCCATAGGCGAATTGATTTTGTTATTTTCAAAGCCTTGTTTTATCATTAAATGTTAAGATATGTCCTTTGAATAATATAATGAAGAGGTTTCATCTTCATTTTTTTTATAATGCTATGTTCATCAATGGAATGGAATCATTTGCGTCTTGTACATAGAACTATACAAATAATTTATGGGTCAGGTTAGATTTTAAGGAAAAATAAGTTGTGAGTTTGAAATATTGTGTTGTTTTCATAGCTTGACATGCATAGAAAAATAATTGGGAATGTATTAGTTACCAAGTGAATTAAGATCTAATTACTATTTGTATATTATTGTAGTGAAAATATTTTATGTCTTAGTTTTTTTGGTGATATAATTTTTTTTTCAATACGTCTAATCATCCTAAATTTACATACATGAATGGAGGGTCATGATTTCATTAATGACAAATCTAATGCTAAAAAAGGTGACTTTTGTGTGACAATGATTATAATGCTTATGGATCTTAGTATGAAACTAGTCAAATGAATGTAAAAGTGTGATGTTTATTTATGCACTTTTAAAAAAAATTGAAATAGTTATATTTATTAGAACTCATTGTAAATAATTTAAATAATTTTAGAGATTGTAATTGTTTTTTGGATATTCAGAAACAAAGATAAAGAAGAAGTTGTGCCATTCCATTCACATGAAATCATCTATACAATTATATGTTATTCAAAAATGGGTATGTGCTCAATTGTTGATATTTTAATTTATCTTTACATTTTATGAATTTAATTAGGTCATTACAAATTGTTAATCATTATTGCAGTTAATGTGATGTTTGTTTTATATGTCTAATGCAAAAACTATTTTCTAAAATAAATATTTATAATGTAAATAATTCCATAAATTTAAAATAAATTTATTTTAATTTTTGAATAAATATCAAAGTTAAAAAAATGAAATTTATGTCACAACACTAAAATTTAATGGAAAACATGATAATAGGTATTACATGTTGGTATCATTTTTAATATCATTATTACAAAACATGGAAGCCTAAATAAATTCTTCTGGTAAGACATGTTTCACTTTATTCTAAAATTTTAGATATGAATGAATAATAAATATATTAAATTATTATTATTTTATTAAGGATAAAGGGTAGGGTTTTTTCAAGATAGGGACCCTTAACCTAGAAGTGAAACACAAAGTTGAGGTCGTAATAGTCAAATATAACAACCAAATATAACAATTCCTTCGACAACAAAAGAATTAAAAAAAATAGCCAAAGAAAAACTAATAAAAAACAAAAAAATGGCCTCAAATGCCAAGAATTTCAAAAATAGATGCTACCCAAGAAAAAAGAACAAAAAAGGAACAAAAAAGACACCATCTAAGTATCTTCCATGAGATTATCTTTATTAGATTTAAGAGACATTGTCAAGGGTCTCAAACCCTATTTACCTTTTCCTTTCTTTTTATGGCTAACTATTTTCCACTCTCCTTCCTCCTCATGATTTGGCAATATGGGAATGCATGTATAAAAAAATCCACTTGATTATATGTTTACACAAAGTCAAACACTCCTTGTTTTTCTAATGGATACTAGGCTATTAGATCTAATCTAATTTCTAAATTTCCATTAGTCCTCTCATGTGACACATCAACCCACCCCCCACCCTCCTTGGTCATGGCCTCCTAACATAATGTTTCATTTTGATGTTTGTGCTCCTCTTCTTCCATGTGGATCTCTGATTCCCATCCCTCAATATCACTTCCACTATCCTCTGTAGATGGAACAATATTATGTTAAATTTTTATTTTTCCACCACAATACCATTTTCTAGAATTTGAAACTTGGGAAATCATTCACAACATGCCTTGTTTTGAAACATTTTTTGCACCTAAAAGGGATACCTTCAAATTCAAGGGGTTACATCCATTTTTTCTCCCCTGCCAATAGTTCTATTTGGGAAGGTAAATCTTTACAAAATTTTACTTAAACCAAAATATGGCCCTATGTGGAATGTCCCTTAATAGTAGTCAATTTCTTAATTGTCCAAAATTTGCCTAATGTATTTCTAATGCCTGAAAACACCAAATCATTCTAAAACTATTAATGAAGATTTGGAAACCTAATCCAAATTAGTTTAAAATTTAAAAAAATTAGTTTGAGTATAAAAATTTGGATGGCAAGGTTTTACCAAT
Organism: Torreya grandis; assembly: GCA_037957365.1. NCBI lineage: Eukaryota > Viridiplantae > Streptophyta > Pinopsida > Cupressales > Taxaceae > Torreya > Torreya grandis. The sequence goes on along the minus strand of JARHVA010003477.1, from coordinate 1,856,989 downwards.
AGAGTGTGATTATCTTAGTCCCAAACCATGTCATTAAAAAGAACCTCTTTATCTTCTACAAAATAAAAAATTAGAATTAAAAAAATCTATAGAACATGCATGGATCTATATTTTACTTTCTACCCTAGATTTCCATTACGTTGAGATCTACTTATGTAAAGATACCAGAGTCAGTGATAATCATTTAAACTTGCAAGTCATTCCCTTCATAGTTAACCATTCTTTCCTTGGTGTAATACTTTGCATCTCTTATCTATCAAATAATACAATAGAGTTATCCTTGGTTGGAATCATAGGAGAGATTTTGAGTCCTCCCAAAGCCTCAATAAATGATCTTTCTCATGCTATTTTATAGTATCCAAGTTTAGAATATGCCTTTACCTCTAATAACATTGGATCAATGCCCCCTTCTTTCCATCCACCTATTGTCTTAGCTATATCCACCAAACCCTAAGTATTCCATAGATTCAAATGTCTCATGTGTCTTAGGGTTTGACTAGTTACCTCAATTATAGGCTTATAATCTACAAGCCTCTGATATGTTCTAAATCTACCTCTATTGGGTAGAACATGCTCAATGACCTCCTTTTGCCTACCATTCTTAGTAGTGATGATATGGTCAGTAATACTCTTCTCCCCTAAATCCTCTGAATGAGCAATTTATTTATGATTCTCCAACTCAGTGAATGAAACTAGTGGAATGCCTTTTTCTAGTGCTTAGCTATCTCTATCACATGGTATTCCATGCATTTATATCCCTCAATGGCTATGCTAATGTGTGCCAGCATCAAGCCAAATATCACCACACATCTATCACTTTTAGGGTTCATGATTTCTATTACAACCATCCATAATAATAATAATAATAATAATAATAATAATAATAATAATAATAATAATAATAATAATAATAATATATTAAATTATTATATAGGTTTATTATAATAGTAATTTTGAGCACTTATTTTAGAAATATAAAGCTTCCATTGGAAAAAACATATGCTCGAAGTGTTACCTATGTTTGTTTAGTTACTCATTTTGTAGTTATAAATGAATCTCAATAATTATTTGAAATGTTATCAAGGCCAAAATATTAATTTATATCTTGTTTCATTGGATACTTGTGTTAAAGAACAAAAAAAGATATCCCTTAATTATAAATATCTATTAGATTGGGTTTTGAGTTTGTACCCAATTGATGACCCAAATTCATTTTTGATCGTTGAACACATCATATTTCCCTACTTTTTATGGATATCATACATTGGTGTGGCCACATGGTAGTGTCTATTATTGCTGGTAATGACATGGTTTCCTTTGGAAACATCATCGATGTTAATGCATAGAAGATATTTATGTATCTATGTTAAACACTATTAATTAGTTTTATTATATTTTAATATGTGAAAAAGGATGCAAAGGTTTGTGTGATGCATTATGAACATAAAATAAATATGAGATTAAAAACTATCAAAGTCATATGAAAATATTTAGTCTATATATGAATACATAATATATAGGAGAATGTTTGGTATTTTGTAGAGATCATGTACAAATATTCTTCTTATACAAGTAAATCTCTTTTCTATTACCGTCTTCACTATTTCCTAAGATGAAAATAATGTGGATCAATTGTTTTACATTTTTTCTCTATTAATTTGTTATTATGATAAAGGAATACTGGTTATTTTATTTTCTTTCATTTCCTCTACCTAACAAAAAATATGTCATTGAATTTAGGGAAGCTTAAGGAAACTAGTTTGATAAGGTAGTTGCCCTGATTTCCATGTCTTTTTTTATGGTGTTTGAGAAAAATGCATTTATGTTCTAATCTAGAAGTGATTTGGGGTTCATATGGAGACATAGTCAACAACTGTGATGTCCCTTACTTAGGGGCTTCTTTTATCTTCATAAATGCTCTGATACCGCTGTGATGTCCCTTACTTAGGGGCTCTTTTCTCCTAAAAATGCTCTGATACCACTATGATGTCCCTTCAAACAGGGAATATATAAAATCATAAAGCTCTAAACACAAATACAAACTTTGCAGAATAGATTCAAATAAGCATAAACAAATCACAGTATAATCTCTCAATAGCAAATAAAGATCTCATTACTTATTCTTCTGGACGATTACACAATTGAGTCTCTGTTATACAAAATAAAGAATACTAAAATCTGGTCTTAAAACCCTGGCTTTTGCTAATCTGGCAATGAAAACTGGATCTGGAAGTGTCTCGGCCTTTCTGTGTCGACACACAGGCGCCGTCATCGGTCGATATCTTGCCGATGTCGATCTCTGTCAGTCGGCTTTCTGTCGACGTCGGTCTTTAGTCGATCGATGTCGGTCACTGGAATCCCTCTGTCTGCCGAGGTCGATTCCTGAGCAGCTCTGAACGGACCTGTACGGACGTGGTACGGCCGCCAACCTGTCTCTTCTTAACCCCTGATTGCTGAACAGCCTGATCTCACGAATATAGATTCTAACACAAGATCTATCTCTGTATAACTTATTGGATCAAAACTAAATAAAGAAAATACCTGGAAAGCTCTGTGATAAACTTCTGTGTGAAGTTATCTCTCAACCCTAGAATTCTGTGATAACTTTTGGGTGAAGCTATCTCTCAGATCTGTATCTCTGTGATAACTTCTGGATGAAGCTATCTCTCAATTTGGCAATAAATCAGCTGATATCTCACAGCCTCTAAATCACACACAATGAAGAGGGAATGTTCTCCACTGCAATAGAATCCTGGAACCCTTGGCTCAGTCTTCACAGAAGAATTTCTTCAAAATCAATATCAATAATCTATGCATATATAAACCACAATGGCCTCCATGAGAAACCCTTATACCCTCAAAAAGATATGCTTGCCCTAATTAGGGTTTATTAAATTAGAATTAGGGTTTCTAATTAAAAATAGGCTAAATAATTAATATTTGATTAAATCAATCAAATATTAATATCTCCCTCAATACATGTCGGATCGATGAACCGATCGAAGCTAGTGAATCAGGGAGTGATTCCGCACATAACCATATCAAAATAAAGGCTCTCCACTTCATATCAAATATCCCTAAAACGTAGGAGCTCATGCCAAATGTGTCCAAAATAACCTGAATGAAAATCAAATGTAGAAATTCTACGAATCAAAGTCAATCCAAGCTCCATTATGACCCTCTATCCATCCTATTAGCCTACGAAGATCGTATAATAGGCCAATCATCAAATCTGTCAATGTCCATGAAAAAGGGGACATGACAACAACCTACTCAAACAAATTTAATAGGGTTATGAATGAAAGTGAATTGTGAATCAAAAATGAAATGAAGGTGTAATAGGTTAAAGAAAAATGAAAGTGAAGAAGATGATAACAAAAAATCTATAATTTTAATATCAAAGTGTTAATATACTAAAATGTATAAAATATCTAAGGTTTCAAATGTATGGATATGATTAGTAATTTTAATCTTATATATGTAGCTAAACATACAAATAATGGAATTGTATATTAATATATAATAGAGGAAGATGAAGTGTTAACTAATTTTTTTTTAAATGATAAAAATTTCTTCATAACCAATGAATTTTATGATGTCAGTGACTATATTTACTAACAAGTTGAGGTCCATAGTTATAATAATGGAGGAGTTATTGAATAGAGTAAAAGTGGAGTTAGATTTGGTGGATTGGCATGTAGATCAACAACCTCATGAAGATGTTGTTTTTCGTTAACATGAGCCAAGATATGAAATGACTATAGAATGTTGTGAGATATATTGACCTAAATCCTCTTTAATCCATTGTCCTTCATTAAAAACCAATAGTCCATATTGGTTTTATTTTTAGTTATAGTGTGGAAACAAATTTCCACCCAAAACTAATGTAAATTATTTTCCCTACGAAGGTGCTTGACTTGATTTGATGATCTAAAAATGGGATCTATTGTTAGAATGTCTATTTGACCTAAGAGTAAATAAATTAATATGATTATGTTGGGACGGTATAATTTATATAATATTTTCCTAATGAAGGGTGTCTACAATGTCTTAGGTATTCAATAAATGACAAAAGTAATGGCATAAGAGTTTTGAAATGAAAAGTTCATGTAGCCCAAGATAAGATATAATATTCAAATCAAAATAGTTATCTCCTAATTTATTAGTGATGGTATAGGACCCAAACTAAAGTAGATGAAGCTTACAAAAAGGTACTATCAGTATTTCTTGATGTAAGTGTAGCTAGACATGATCATTAACCTAGAAGATGCACACTGTCCAATGTTTGTCATAACACTACTTGAATTTCATATTGCCCTATTATATAATAACTTTTACTTTTTATTGAATGTTTTAAATGTGTTCAATAAATTGAAAAACTTTTTATTCTTCTTTTGGGCTAATGGCATTTTTTAGTTATCCCCAATTCAAGCCACAAGAGGTCCCCAACGTTATCCCTAAATAACAGTATATAATTAAAAATAGTTCCACATGGCTCTATTGGACCATTTGAGCCACAAGTGAGAGGAGGGTCCAATAGTGTCAAATGTCAATAAAAATTATGCTTTATTTATTTATTAATAATTATTTGTCATATAGTTAGAATATTTATATAAAATTTTTATTTCAATATTATATTAGGTGTATTTTTCCATCAATAAAATTGAATAGTTATATTTGGCAACCCTTATTTGTATATATGAGATGATATCTTCATGAGTAGGTCCAATAAGTTCCGTTTAGTAAATGATGGAAAGAGATCTAAAATTTCATCCTACAAAGGTGATTCTTAAATCTTTTAAATGGTAAGTGCCTCTTAGGCAAAAATTCTTATTAATACATACCTTATACAAGGAAAAATTCACAATATAATTTAGTGAGGTGTTTTGAATCCAAATTCATGATAAAATATAAAATAAAAATGTTTCATTATACTCATAGATATTAAACATTTTTAATTATAAAATAGTTCAATCTGTGAGCAATGATGATGTAATATCACCTACAATATTGAATATATTCTAGATTAAAGAGATATGGCATCTATGAACAAGAAATAAATTTGAAATAGTGAAAATTAGCAATGAGAGTCAATATTAGAGTGGTAATGGAATCGAAATATCATTACAAAAAAATTAAATTGAGCAAGGAGGTGAAGAGGGAGTGAACACATCTTATGGAATAATAAAATCAAATCTCCATGTGAAATTTATCCATAAAGGTTGAAAAGGGATAGGTTGTATCTAACATCCTCTCCAAATAAATAATAACCATTTCTTCTTTCTTTTTTAATTTTTTCTACTAGCATTATACTTTTACTTGTTTTATTCCTTCGATGGTTCAATGCATGTATAATATACTATAAATATTAGAATATTTTTATCTTCTTACATTGAAATTCACATATATTAATCTCCAAACAAATTACTAATAAAACATATTATACTAGAATATCCTTTGCAAAATTATTAGAGTTTTTGGAGAGTTATTTTTTGTTCATAGATGACATATAATTCAATACTTGCAAGGGGTTAAATTTGATGTATATATGATTAAATAGTTAATGTAAATTATTAATTTAAAATCCATTAAGATCTAGATATTGTTACTATGTGATAAACCCTCTACTTAAATCATTTGACTTGTGAATATAAATCCATATAAAAACATCAAATTGTGTCTTGGATGAGATACGATTTACTAGATAATGAAATGAAGTTAACTCTAGTAGATATGATATGATTCCCTAGATGATAATTTTGGTTATAGATGTGTATTAAATGGTTTAGATATTTATGAACCATTCCATTATGGCTAGTGCACTTCAAGAATGTTATGTTTATACTCATAATTTTGCACATAGTTTTTTTATTGATGAGAGATATTTATGAGCCATTACGTTAAGTATGTTTATTCTTGTAATTTTAAAAATAGTTTTACAGGTTTATATAAGATGCAAGTTGTGTAGAGTCATATTTAGGAGTGATTTTTGAAATGTATTTTGCATTAACTATTTATTTTTAATAGATTCCATATCCTATAACTGAATATGTGTAAGTGGTTCTATGGTAATGCTATGGTTTTATAGATAATTCATTATCATTTTCCCCAAGAAAGACATAACCTTGTGGTGCACACTATTTCTAGACTACATGAGATTTTATAGACAAGTTTTAATGTTATTTACCACATCAAAATATTGACTAGTTATTTATAGGTTTATCAAACCTATAATAATTTCAAAATATATGTAAAAAATCAACCACGAGTATGAAGACATTACAAAATAATATTTTACCAATTCCAATAATCTAAGGTTTACCTTTCTAATGATTACCTTGTTTGTTTTTCCATATTTATGATGGATGATCTAAAAATAAAGGATGTATTACAAGAGATCATATCTATATCAAATTTCATTGTATGCAGTTGTACCTATTACTAATAAATAAGTGTTTTTTAGTTTAGTTCAAGTTGTTCGATATTAATGAACTATTGTATGAAATATTTTAAGATAAATCATTTAGAAATTAGACATCATTACATACTTGTCCTAAGTATATATGTTCATCTCAATTTTCCAAATTGCATAAGAGGGTTTTAGATAATGTATGCCAACTTATAGATAATGATATGCATCTATTGATAAAATATGAGAACCAATATCTCAAATGTATATGTATATGAATGTATGTTATGTATGTTCTTGTAAACTATATCCACCACCATCAAATATCACTAAAGTCTACATAAAACTATACTTTTTAGCTCATGTCTTAATGAGGTACATGCATATGAATGGCATAGGTACTCATAATTTTAATAATTGTGTGAATATTTTTCTTATTTTTGCACTAATCTAATATCTTAACCATTGTGATATCTCTGAATCCTATAATTTATTCTAAAAATATGATTTTTTTTATCACTAAGGCTTATGTACTTAAGAGAAACCCACTAATATTCCCCACTTTTGAGGTTAGAGATGCTTCTTGTAGGCCACTCATCTCAAAATAAATATTTAACCTTATTATTTAATGGATAATTTTTTAATAATCTATAGTCATTTCAACATGTGGAAAACATGTCATCATAGTAATGTTTATGTCATAAAATAATGCATGTAATATTGGTAATACATTAAATATAAATGTCATGTTTTAATCAATATGTGTGAATTAGGCACATAGTAGTAACAATAATTGATGTAATAATTAAATAATACTACAAAATAAAGAGTTGCACAGAATAATACTACTAGTGCAAAAAATTCATCCAATGACTTTGTATAACATTAAAATATGCTTGTGTGAGTATGTGCATCAAGATCAAATGGTGTGTTCTTATATAATTCTTTTGATAATGAGGTAGTGCTTCCACATTTACAAATCATGCACCACTGCACCAAGTTACAAATAATGATTCCTGTAATTAAGATAATTTTAGTCTTCCTTAACTCATAGGCAATACTTGGCCTTAATGAATGAATAATCAACTGAGACCTTCAAAATATGCACCTGTGCAAACAAAGAAATATTATCCATTGTTGGCACTATTAGAATAGTGGTTATTATCAACAACCCCTTGAGATTATGAAATGGTTCTTCACACTACTTAAATCATTAAAACTTATTTAATTTTATATATAGGGATATGATTAAGTTCCTATTTTGTTAGAAGTTCTCATCGAATATCATGTAATGCTTTGCAAGTCCCATAAAATTATAAACTCCACAGACATTTCTAGGTGTTAGACACTCTAGTATGTCTTTAATATTAGTAAAATCAACACAAATTACTTTCATAGAGATGATATTCCCTAAGTATTTGAATTTTTCAAGATGTAAAATTTTTCACTTAGATAATTTCCCATAGAGCCATTTTTCCATTAAAAATTATAAATCTTGTCTCAAATGTCCAATTCTCTTCCTTATACTGATAATTTATAAATATTTCATCAATTAATACTAGCACAAAATTATCTAGGTACTTGTGGAAGACTTTGCTTGTTAGACTAAATTACATTATTGGTGCCTTTGTGAGCCCAAATGGGACCACCACAAACTCATAGTGATAATATTGAGTCTGAAAATTTGTCTTTGATATCTCCCTCTATTTGACTCTAAAATTTTATAATCCTGACCAAAAATCTACATCATATAATAATCATGATCCTCTTAATTTATTTAAAAAATCATCAATCATAGGTAACATGTATCTATTTTTAATGGTCACTTTTTTAAATTTCCTATAATCAATGTATAGTGTTGACAACCTATCCTTATTCCTTACAAAGATGATTGTTTCTCCCCATTGGGATGTATTGGTCTCACTAATAACTTATCAATAAAATATTTTATATACACTCTTAATTCACACAATCTAGTGGTTGTCAGTATGTATGAATAATTTTAAAGAGGCTTCATTATAGTCACTAACTCAATGGAGAAATCAATTTCTCTCTTAGGTGGTAATCTTAGAAACTCTTTGGGAAACACATTGGTGTACTATAAAAATACTTAGAATTCACTCAAAGATGGTCCATCACCATCAAATACTATTCTAATGGCATATAAGTGACAATAATAGATGATTGAAGATTCAAGTTACATGGTTATGATAGACCAAAAATATGTGGTTATTCCAATCCCCTTAACTCTTGTGGTTTGACCATTGTCATCCAAAAAATTCACATGATTATTAGTTAAATTCATCACCAAGTTATGGATCTATTAAAAATAATTTCTAGGTACTATTGGAAGTACTGATACTGAAGGGGGGTTGAATCAGTTGTCTTAAAATAATACTTTAACTTCACTTAGCATTCATGAAGCATTCATACACTTACATACAACAATCAATGCATACACAAACATATATGAATGCAAATAACATTAAAGCTTAAGATATGTGTGGGAATCCCTCTTGGGGAATAAAACCCACTAATGAATATATTGAACTATACTCTCATAAGCAATTAATCAAAATTTTATTGGGTCACCAATCCAAGAAGGATCACCAACCCCTCACTAGTCAAGCATCAACATGAAAGGAGGTTTCAACCACCTAGGTAACTCAAAACCAACTTACCTACGTTAAAAGAATGATCACCCTTAGACACCTATTTATTACTCAATTGAATATGACTTCCTTATTTTTCTCTTCTCACACTTCTATTTCTCTCAAATGGCCTATTATGCCTTCTCACTCAACCAACCCTTTCCTTGGTAGAATTAGGTCAAATGAACTTGCTCAAAACCTATAGAAACATCATTGCTTATTTATCAGATATTAAAAACATCTCTATAATGATAATCAATAGCTTTTACTGGTTGCCAAAACTCTATATCATTTGCTTATATGATCAATTCTCTAACATGTAAAATTAGGCCTATTAGGCCTTGTCTTTATACATGAATCTTTCTCTTACCCATCTTAGTTGGAAAAGAACCTAAAAATACTTAGATCACCATTGAAATATATAAATACACACATTTTATAAGTGAAACAACCACCACATAGGTCGGTCATTACCTTTATGGGCCAAAATCACAATTAGGCCTAATAGAGACCTAATGTAATTAGGCCTTCTATAAGAACATGCTTCACATAGACCTCTTTGGAACACTTTAAGCCTAAAAAAATGGATTAAAAACTTTAACTAAAATATACCCCTTATAATCTCACCTTATGTCCCCAACACCATTTGGCTGATTTCACTCCACTCCTTCAACCACCCAATTAGGTCTACTTGCCATTAGGCCTTCTTACTACTAGAAAGTCTATCTTTCAAAACTTAATCATATACTAAAATTTGAAACATAAACATAATAATAAATAACATGGATATAATCTCCATGAACTCAGATTAAACATCATACTCAATATAATTCATCAAACAGGGTAAAAGACCTCTAACTGATCAACTTCATATGCTCACTTAGAACTATACACAGAGCTTAAGAACCTAGTAAAAATCCTTTGAATTTTAATATCTTTATAGGGTTTTATCATGAATAAAAATATGTTAAAACTATCTTATGAGAATTATAAAATACATTCATGAGCATTATATCCTTTAAATTAGTGCAAACTGACTCTGAAACATCATTCTCACTCACATAAATAAACCTGCCTATAGCATCAAAAACACATTCATGGAAAACAAGTGTTATGACACATGTGTGACCAATTTTTTGATATTCCAATGATTTTAAATGATCTTTTATAATACTTAGAACATCATTGAATAGATATTTTGCAAATTTCAATATCAATATTGGTCTTACAAATCAATCTCACATTTTCACCCTACACAAACTTCACTGTGTTAGATAGGTCATATTGAGGACAATGTTTTAATCATATATAAGAATAATCAACACTTATAAACCAATGTTATATGAGGTATAGGTATTTTAAAATAACCTCATGCATTTAGATCCATCCCTAATCCTCTGTAACCAATCTCTAATCCCATTCTCATTCTTACCAGTTGAGCCTATTTAGGGTCTCCAACCTAATTTAAAAATTACCTAAGAATAAACAACAAGTCTCACACATCATCCTCCACCCATTTTCATGATCTTACATAGTCAACCATGTCTACAACATAAAAATTCTAAGAAACAAGGGTTATCTTATATCTTTGACTCACTATCATGATAAACCAAAACCACCTGGACAAACTTGGAAGAGTCAGTTATAATTTACAAACATCAATCTAGGTTAAAAAGACTATTCTGAGGCATAACTGACAAGATCTTTTGTATTAGGTCATTATGAGGTTTTTAGGAGGGTTTTGATGGGTTTTCCTTCTATGAAATTGTTCATAAAGGCTTACCCCTCAAATTTAAAACTAATGCCAAGAAAAATAACCTAGGTATATTCCACAACTTTTATGAAATTCTCAAGATCTCATGCAAAGTTTGCACATGCCAATGAGCATAATAAATTCCTTCTCAAGTCTGTAACACCCAATTTTGTGTGCAATGAAAACCTTATCACTAGTTTTAATGATTTTTCCTTTAGGATAAGACCTTAAACTTGGTTAAAATACATAACCCAACACTTAAAACCTCTAGAAATTATATCAATAGATTTGTCACCTTAGGAAATGATCTTGATCCACACACTAGGTCTCTTTACTCACTCGATCTTGAACTACCAATCATTATTAGACCATGAACATACCTTGAAACTTGGTTTACTATTTAAAAATACTCATGCACATTTAATATGTCCTCATATCATGCTCATACACTATCAACCTTCTTCACACAAGTCTTATACTGATCAATTCATCATACTATGAGTCATATCCCTTCTCATTAGGTCTTCATATGAGGACTAAGCCTCAAGACATAACCTTGAAACTCATCCAAAGGGTTATTTACCGCTTGCATATGTTTACACAATTTTATTCACTCTCTTATTCCTATATACTTATATGAATCACCAAGATTTAGTATGATTTATGCATACACCTTCTCTTAGGAAATGACTAAGATTCTGAAGACACTTAGTACACAATATTATCTTACACTATACCATGATCCTGAATTTGACATGCCATCAACCTCAAAGGAATTACCATGTATCCTTAGAATTCTCTCTTAATAGAGGAACAAGAGGTTTCCCTCCAAAAAAAATTTATCCCTTTAATACATGGCTTTCTATAAACCAATGTAAATAATACATGTCCCTTTAAAATCTCCAAAGGTAGTAGGATGGGTGATTGGGAAGGGAGGTGAGTGTGGTAGTAGATCATACACCACATCCCATAAATAGACTAACCCATGCACACCAACTAAGATAAAAAAAAAAGAATAAACCAAATTAAATGTTAACAAGAGGATTAATAAAACAAAAGGATAGCATTCGCACCAAGGAGAAAAAAATAGTAAGCATAAAGGAAGCAAAGGTGACCAAGCCAAGGCACTTAGATAAATTTTAAAGCACCTTTAATGGTGTAAAAATCTTCATCTCCCCATTGTAGAGATCCAATATTCTCTTCAACTATTCGGTCCATTTACACAAATTTAAACAAATATTTAACTTTTCTATACATTAGCGACTCTTGCATTGTTATGTGGATGTGAGATTTTTAGTCAATACTTGAGATAAAATGATTTCAAATGTATGGAAAGATTTTTAATATCCTTTTTATCAAATAAAATTCAAATGAAAATAATAATTCCTAAACTAATTATTATTTTGAAGTTTGGGGTATGTTATCTCTTTATCTCTTTACTTTTCAATAGTGTCACTATGTTGCATAGGCTTCAATTCATGACAAATTATTTCTCTATTAAAAATAGTTATATGTATTAGGCACTTAAGTCTTCTATGGAAATTTTTAAAAATTGATGCAAATCTTATTGGTATAAAAGTGTTATGTCTCTCCTAGATATATTAGATATTAATAAGATAGAAAGACTCCCTCCTCATATGTTTTTTATTGGTGTTCCTCAATTAGTTAAACAAAAAATAATATAATGGACTATCACAACATGGATCTATGAAACCCTAATCGCTATGAGGTAATCTATGGAAATGGTGTCCATAGAGTGGTTGGGTTAGAGTAGGAGATAGCTGAAAGAGATACTAAGGCTTCAAAGCTACATAATACATTAACAGAGAATGGAGGGGATCAGTTCATTGAAAAAATCCTAGGCATTACTGACATGTGTGGAGGAAGAGTGGTGACAGGTGTCCCTCTATCACCATATTGTTATGGAGGGGTAAGGAATGGTTGACACTCCCCAAAAAATCTATAAAAGACACAATTATTATGAGATCAAGTGGATCTATGGTTAGTAAGAGGATTGAAATAGGGGAGGATGGATCCCATGCTTTGAGAGGTTAAGACATAATCTAAATTAGGGTAAAAATAATTTGTTGATACTATGGGAGGACACCTGAGTCTTCCTATGATTCTAAAAAATGAAATCCTTGTCTTTCTATTTGAGAAATAAGATATTGAAGTGATAGTTGAAAGGGAAGAATGGTTAACTTTGTAGGGTCTGATTTATAAATTTGATGGATTGTGGGGAAATTTTCCATCATTGAATGAGTGGATCTCATCCCAATGATAAGATGCAATTGAAGTCAAGATTCAGATCTATCTCTATCCTAGAGGTTTTTTTCTTTTGATTTTTTTATTCAGTTGTAGATGAATCGATAGTGGTTAAAGATAATGTTTGGACATGAGATAATCATGATTTGTTGGTTAAACCTTGGCACCCTGATTCCAATGTCTAGATAGAAATTTTTAATGTTAAACCAATGTGAATAAGGATTCCAAATCTTCCATATCAGTTTTAGGATGATCTGGTATTTGTAGCCATTGGCAATACATTTGGTAAAATTTTGGGCTACTGATGATAGGGGCATACCGCTTTTTACAAAATTTTGGTTTATTATTATTATTATTATTATTATTATTATTATTATTATTATTATTATTATTATTATTATTATTATTATTATTATTATTATTATTATTATTATTATTATTATTATTATTATTATTAAGTTTAGTTGTTAAATAATTAAACATAGATATATGTGTGTATGTATACAATGAATCATTCAACCATATGTAACTAATAATTATATTTTCAAATTTAATAAAACTTAATTCAATTTTTAAATTATTTTTTTATTTCAGTAGATTTTTTTATGTTTTATCTCCCTTATCCATAATTCCACTTGTTATATATCCTCAAATCTAATAGAACTTAGTTTAAATTTTAAATTAATTTACTATTTTAGTAATTTTTTTAATCTTTTATTTATTTTTATTCATAATTCCACTTGTTATGCCAAACTTTGAAGAGTAAACCTATTATTATCTTAAGTTATGTTTAATTTTGAATATAATATAATTAAACCCAAATAATTATTAGGTGGTGTAGACAAGATTTCATATTATTGGTTTATTTATTAAATATATAATTTTTAAACACTATTATTATACAAGACAAATATCTAGCATAATAATAAGTATTTTGAAGGAAGTTCAATGGGACCTATATTTATAATGTCAATATTCCTAGTTAAGATTTATATAAGCATGATCTCTAGAGCATAAGTTATTTTCAAATTATTAAGAGTTAATTTAAAATTAAATATTATATTTTAATTTTATTAAGAATCATTTCAATATTATACGTGGTGATGATAGTCTAATTGTGAGTGAACTGCATGTTAGAAGTGGGAGATCTCATAGTCAATTTCTTAGGATGACCACTCTCTAGCATCATTCTCTCTCTGAGATATGATGAGTTATTCATAGAAATTATGCAATTCAGTAGAATATTAGATCAGTGTTCAACGAGGCAAATCTACAGCGTATACATAGGAATACTATTCACCTCTAGGTTTGTAATTTCAATTATAAAAATGTATGTACCCCAAATTTTATGGTCCAATGAAGGTTGGAGAAAGGAAAAATGACGAGTAGGTTTGGCACCTCATCTTTATAGCTTAGGGATCAAATATTAGGAGTCAAATAAAATAGAATTATAAAGGATGTTGAAAGAATGGTGATGACGATAGTGTATCAATAGATGGAGTCTGTAGGTGGCCTGTAATGAACTTTTAGTAATGCCAATGTTGTTGGGGTTAAACATGCATCCCCCTGTATTCTTGTGCCAATCAAATAAATTGTTAACTTCTCTAAACACTCATTTAAGGAGACAATAAATAAGGCTCCTTCCAAGAGAAATATTAGAAAGCTAAATTGTCTACATCATGATTATATTGTAGATTAACTAAATGAGGTGCCCTTACTAGATATTTTAAAACAAGATGTTTATGAATGTTAGAAAGCACTTTTAGAAGTCATCATAATTTGTATATTGAATAAATTTTGACCTACTACAACTGCATTTAACTAATGGGTTTTTGAAGCATGGTGAAAACAATGTGAGATAACACTTTGATCATTTTTTAAATTTTATTTTCCATTTTAGTGAACATGAAGATTATATTACATAACTTTTGGAAGGTCCATGGTATTGGGGGAATGAAATATTGCTTATTACTCAGTAGTTTCTGGCTTTTTATGGAAACACATTTTTTATCACTAAGATGACAATGTGGGTTTGACTTCCAAATATAATCTTGCATTTTTGGCCTACATCGAAGGTGGTACATTATCAGGTTTATGCACCTATACATGCATATGTGTGGAGATTGATTTGATTAAAGGGTTACCTATAAAATAATCTTAAAATGTGTAGAATCACAACACGATCAAGTTCTTGACTATGAAAATATCATGTTTAGATGTTTTGACTATCAAATTCTAGTGCATCACAATGTTTTTTATTCCCAAGGTCAGTTTCGAGCACAAAAGTAAAAAGAAATGAAACCAAAATTGAGTAGTTGTTGTATTCACAATCTAGAGCTAGTGGCAAATGATATTTCTCAAGATATAGAAAATTAGGATAAACATAAATGAAGGATAATAAGAATGCAAAACATACTAGCCCTCATAAGTATGCGGGATTCAACAAAATTTTGTAAGTTTCAATTGAACAATCCAATGGGGGGGATGAAAAGAGGGCATAAATTTGATGAATTCGATATTTAAAAAGAGGTGTTGGACGTAGTGATTTTATAATCTCAAAATCTAGAGAAACATATAATTATGGTTGATTCTAAAGAAAGCCTTTAGGTAGAGGTAAAAAAGAAGAAATGCAAGAAAGGATGGACAACTAATCTTAAACATCGAAAAAATGTTTATAGGTCGATATATTTACATTAATATCAATAAATTCAATTTCAAACTTTAAAAGGCTAGGAATACCTTTCGAGCATAATTTGATTAGAATAAGGAGGATACATTTCTATTCCTGTAAGAGGTCAAGCTTTTTATGTAAAAATACTAAAAAAATGAGTCATACATGATTATGGTATTCCGTGTCATTCATATATATATATATATATATATATATATATATATATATATATATATATATATAAAAGAGAGAGATAACTAAATTTTTTTGGGGGTAGATATTAAATAAGTGAATAAATATACGTTCTTTTATATCTATAATTTTAGTGGATACTTTATTTTCAAAAATTTGAACAACAATTAATCAATGAATCAATAACCTTTATGACATTTCATCAATAGAGAAGTATAAGTCATAGTTATAAAGTAATTATCACCTCCATATGGTATTGTTTTGTTTATTAAAAATGGTGATTTACTTTGACAATAATTAAGATTCGAGGTTTTGTTTATTTGCTTTTTTTAGGACAATAATTTATTATTTCAAAAAAAAATTAAAAAAGGTCATATATATATATATATATAAATGATATTTATGACACACACACACACACACACATTCAATTTAATGTTTTTTGAAGTATTTAGTTGATTATAAAAAATTTATATTTATGTTTCAAAAAAATCATTTTCTCATATATTGTGATCTTTACACCAATACAAATAATTCCTAATCAAACATGTTTATGGGGTCATGGGGTGATACTTCAAAGTAAGTGGCTTACTTATTAGCATAATTTTTCTATTAAAAAATTATGAAGCATACTTCTGAAATATGACAATAAAAATGTCTTCTATTAATATTATAATTATTTGGTTGCTAATCATGCCGATAGGCATGTACCTAATGGATGGAGCCTTTCAAGCCATATCTATTAAAAAATCCACACCAAATATGAAAGATGAATACCATCACAACTTTCTACTTCTGATGTATAGTTTGTAGACAAAAAGAATTCAATAGTTGAAAAATTGTATCAATAATCTAGATGCATTTTACTACACTAGAAAGTATGTTTTATGAATATTTATCTATTTTGTTTAATGTTATTAATATTTTTTGGTGTCATATTTTAATGTATATATAAAGACATAAAAAATTGTTTAATATGTTATTAATTTAAATTAATATTTTTATTAATAGAATTTTGAAAAAAATTAATTAATATACAGAATTATTATTTATGAGAGTAAATTTGACAATTCATTTTATTTACTTACATTTTTTTTTAATTTTACTATTAACATTGATATCATTTTTAAAAATTAATACATTTCTTACTCTTATTAAATTTTATACAAATATATAGGGTTGTTATTTTATTTTTTTCCAAAGCCTTATTTGATGATTAGAATGTAAGATTTTTTCCTTAAATAACACAATGAATTGGCTTGACAACGCAACATGGAACTCTCTCGACCTTCATGCCCGTCAGGACTGACAGTAAAGCATAGAGGAATAACGAGCCCTATAGAAGTCTCCTGACAATACTTGCCCAGCTGGAATAGAAGCACAGAATGAAATTACATTATTTTTAGAATTAGAAAGACAACTCAACATATGATCAGTATGGAAGGTTCGCCAATTCTAGAGAACTCCATCGCTATGTATAAATAGATCTGTATTGTATTGTTTTGAACAACGAAAAATCATTCTCAGTTTGATATAATCTAAGAATTGGTATCATAGTGGATTAATTTGAGAGAGCCGAGCAAGAAGACCAGTAATCGTGCAGCAGTAGGAATGCAGCAATTTGGGAGACATGGAGCGACGTCTGAAGGTGCAACAGTCCAGTTCGAAGGAAGAGAAGCCGTTAAAGAAGACAGACACAACAATTGCAAATAACAGACAACTCAAAGAGCGCAATCATAGGCCATTTCAGACCTAGACGCAACTTTATTAAATTTTTTAAGAAGCGACCCTGCAACATACAAAATAGTGGTGTCTCCTCCAAACGGTGACCACAGCATATACGTCTACAGCGAAGTAGAGATGCAAACCTCCAGAAAAGGCAATTGACGCTTGACAAGTTCATAGCATTTATTTGCTTGATTAAAAGTCCAGTGATGCAGCCAACAACATTGAAGATAAACCATCATGTAAGTTGCCAGGCGAAAGAAGTAGAACGCTGGAACAAAGGATGCAGCACTGTTGCATTCACAATAAAATATCCTGGTTGTCAAATTTTAAGAAGCCATGAATTCAGCCCTGAGTATTTGAAAAGCACAGAAGTTCTGCAACAAGCATAAAACCCTATTAAGAAGCAAGCCGTGAGAAGGATACAGACTGAAGCAAAAATCTTGAACAAAGTACTTACGTTTTTTTAAAAAGAAAATAAATACTATTTTTTTAAAACATAGAAGATGTCTGCTCTGATATTGCTCCTCTCAGACGCCCAATTACATAAAGGGCCAAATTATGCTGCGTGGAAAATGAATATGTGCACGATCCTTTAGTTCGAAGGACTATGGGGAATCATGACAGGGGATGAGCAAGCTCCCATTGATCTTGATGAATGTGAAAAGTATGATGAGGTTACTACCAAAGCCTTGATGATGATCATGTTAAGCACCATTGGCGAAGTCCGACTACATATCAAGGACATTGACAATCCAAAGGTAGCATGGAACATGTTAGCGACCATATATGAGGCAAAGAATGAGATGAAGATCCTGTATCTGTAATCAATACTTCACACAATCATCATGGAGTCTGATGAAAAAGTTGAGGAATTATTTCATCGAGTGGCTGAAATACAAACGGAGTTACTAGCACCCAATGAGAAGGTAGAAGATGATCTCTTGCTCTAGATCACCTTGAGAGCATTGCCTTCCAAATTTAGAGTGTTCATCATGACACTAAATGTCACCAAACAATCAGTATCATTCAAAGAGCTTGTGAACCTGTTGCAGCAAAACGAAGCTATCAACTTAGTCAAAAATGAGTTTGAAGATAAAGCTCTTATCACAAAGAGGCAACAAGGTCAAAAGTCTCATAAAGGGCCTTCAGAGAAGTAGCGACAGAAAGAGTAGCAACATCAATAGTCTCAACATCATAAATATCAAAAGTCAAAGAACTAGTGTCATATCTATCGAGCCAATACTCATGACACAGACAACTAATGGTATAATGCCTGAAAACAAGGGTCTACCAGCACATCAAAGTTAGATGATTCTTAGAAATTAAAAAGACATCCCCATCAATGGAAGTAGAAGGGAAATCTTGCTGCTCAACAAGATGACATATCTGAAGAAGGGATATATGATGAAGACAACAACTTGATACTTGTCTCCAAGACCTCACAACCCACAAGGAATATTTGGTTGATCGATTCTGGTGCCACCAAACATATGTCAGGAAATAAGAAGCTATTCGATTCACCGTTAGACCAACCCAAATGAGATCAAGTTAGGATCATAGATGATAACGTGTATGTTGAAGAAGGAATAGGACAAGTTACCATTCCTCTCAGAACATGAAAATGTACACTATCAAAGGTACTATATGATCTGATGTCCAATCTCTTTTCAGTTAGGTAGCTACTGAATAACCATCTGAAGGTGGAGTTTCTTATCGAAAATAGAATCAAAACTTCCATGACATCATGAAAAGGTAAACTTCTTGCTAAAGCTCTTCATAAAGACAAATTATTTGCTCTAGATGTTATTTCATCTTCTGTAGTGGCATTATCTATCTCAATAGTAGAATCCACTGCCCTCTAGCACTATTGATATAGTCATTTATCTACTAGTTCATTAGATGAGTTATGTACTAAAGGGATGGTACATGGACTTCCCAAGATGTCTAGTTCTTTGCCCATTTTCCATGGTTGCCTTACAGGTAAACAACACAAGGATCCATTCAAAGGAAGCTCATTTTATGCCAAGAAATGATTGGAGGTTGCTCACACTGATCTATGTGACCCACTACTTGATTCATTCTCGAGATACAAGTACTTGTAGCTATTCATGGATGACAACTCCCAAAAGATGTGGGTATTTTTCTCGAAGAAGAAGAGTGAAACACTTCATCATTTCTAGATCTTCTATCTGTAGGTTGTGAAGGACACATGACAACCTCTACTTCACCTCCACACAGAATGAGAGGCGAATTCACGTCAAAGAAATTCTTGGCATTTTTGAACCAGCAAGGTATAAAACAAAATTTGACTACTCTATACATGCCCCAATAGAATGGTGTTATGAGTGATCTAACCACACTGTGATGGATATGGCTCACTATATGTTATCAACAACTACACTAGTGAATTTTTGTTAGACAAAATCAGTCCAAACTATTATTTATCTTTTCAATTGAGTACCAACAAAACTATTAAAATATAAAAATACTAGAAGAGGTATGGAGTGGTAGAAAGCCTTTGATTTCTAATTTACGTGTGTTTGGTTGCACAACTTATAGGTATATACCAACAAAGAAGAGGAATAAACTCAAGTCAAAAACACTCCCGTACATCCTATTAGGACACAACACTACCTCGAAGGCATATCCTCTCAAGGATAAAAAATTGATAAAAATCTATGAGAGTAGAGATGTGGTGTTTAACGAGTCATATTTTGACTCAATGGTGCAGAACGATGAAATGAACACCAATCACCTCTCAAAAATTGCTTATTGATTTAGATAATGAGGAATCTCTAGAGCTGTAACGAGAGCTGTATGTTTATCTTAGAGAATTAAATCCTCCAGAGCTAGAATGAGAGCTATATGTTGATCTTGGAGATTTAGAGCATCCATTAGATAGTTCTTCACATCCACCAAGTAGTTCATCACAACAATGGTAGAGTTCTCTTTCGAACTCGGTACTAGGTACCAATAGAGAAACTCATTCATCTAGAGTAAGAACAAGGAGTTAAACAAGACATGAGGTAAATTTTACACTTATGAGTAAAATAGTTGATAGCTCCATACATGGAAATGTTTATGAAGCTTTAACTCAACCTCACTGGAATAAAGTAATTGATGCCAAGTGTGACCCACTCATGAAGAATCTAACCTAGGAACTGGTTGATCTACCAATAGAAAAGAAACCCATAGGCTGTAAATGGGTTTTCAAGAAAAAACAAAAGGTAGATGGATCCATCAATAAACATAAATAATAACTAGTAGCAAAGGGATATACTTAGAAAGAGGGCATTGATTATGAATACACCTTTACACCCACTACAAGGATCAAGACCATCAGAGTTGTTTACACTCTCGTAGCACATAATAGATGGTGAATTCAATAGATGGATGTTAAAAGTTCTTTTCTTAATGGTGATCTAAAGGAAGAAGTATACATGACCTAACTAGAAGCATTTAATGATGAAAAACATCCTAAAAGGGTATGTCATCTCATCAAATCACTTTATGGACTAAAACAAGCTCCTAGGGCATGGAACACCAAAATAGATGATCACCTTACTCGTAGCCCCTTAGATTCTAACTTGTATGTAAAGAAGGTTGGAATAGAAATCATCACTCTTGTTTTTTATGTAAATGATCTTGTGATTGTAGGAAGTTCAAAAGATCAGGTTAATATTTTGAATAATGATGTCAAAATATCCTTCGACACAAGTGATTTAGGGCTACTACAATATTGTATTGTCTTAGAGATATGGCAGAAATAGAATCACATTTTATCTCCCAAATAAAATATACCAAGACACTTTTTGAAAAGTATAGAATGTTAGATTGAAATCCATTTTCAACACTAATGGAGAAAGGATTACAACTTTCTTGATAGATAGCCTCAAGTAGATGTAACTCTATATAGATAGCTTGTTGGGAGTCTCATGTACTTGACTTACACCAAACCATATAGATGTTTTGCTATGAGTTATCTCTCCAAATTTATGCAGGAAGTTAAGAATGTCACTAGATAACAACAAATCATGTTTTAAGATATGATTGAGGTATACTTTAGTATGGTCTAGAGTATAAGAAGAATAGTCAATTCTTCTAACAAGGATTTACAGACTAGGACTATGCCAGATCTATTGATGATACAATGTCAATATCAAGATACATATTTCATCTTGGATATGGACCAATATCATTGATTAGTAAGAAGTAAAAGATGTTATTCTTTCATCCACTAAAGCAGAATATTACATCGCACGTGTAGTTGTGTACGAAGTCATATGGTTACGTCGCATACTAGTAGATATAGGATATAAAGAAAAGAAGCGACCCATCATTCACTAAGACAATTAAGGTGTCTTAAAACTTGTTAAGAATATTGTTTATCATGAAAGGAAAAAACACATAGAGGTAGAATGTTACTACATTTGAGAAGAAGCTTTAAACCATCATATCTTACTCCAATACTGCCTTACAGATGTACAAATATAGATATACTTACCAATCTCTTGGGAAGGTAAAATTAAAATTTTTTAGGGAGTATATTTATAAAAATAATGTAATAATGGGGGGAATGATAGTGTAACACAAAAATTTCACGACTTCCAACTTGTCAGGAATGACATCAAAGCATTGAGGAATCGTGAACCCTGTAGAAGTCTCCCAATAATACTTGCCCAACTCGAATAGCAATGTAGAAAGATATTACATTATTTTTAGAATTATAAAGATAACTCATCATATGATCAGTGTGGAAGGTTCGCCAATTCTAGATAACTCCATCGCTATGTATAAATAGATTTGTATTATAATGTTTTGATCAATGAAAAATCATTCTCAATTTGATAATAATCTAAGATGGCTTTGTAATTTTTTTGAATAGCATTATGTTTTTAAAAAAAAAGAAATCATTGGATTATTGCAAAAAAATATTTAAGAATGGTTTTTGGTTCTTCTTATGGTCTATTTAAAAATAGGTTGTGGGTTCGAAACACTATTCTATTTTGATAGTTAGAAATGGATAGACTAGAGATTGGTTATGTAGTCATTGTCGGATAATTTAAGCTTGAATCAATGTATCTACATGAATGTGGAAAAAATATTTTGTTTTCCTCAATGTTGTTTTTGAAACCAATATAATTCTTTTTATTAATACATTTATTCTTCTCATCAAATTTTGTATAGTTATAAATGGTCATGATTTACTTCTTGCCGAAGCCTTATTTTGTCATTAGAAAGTAAGATTTATACTCTGAATAACACAAATAATTAGATGTGACTTAATTTATTTTTATAATATTATGTTGTTTGAATGCATGGAATCATATGTTTCCTGTAAACAAAGTGATATAAATAGTTTATGACTTATCTTAAGATTTATGTAAAAATAGACTGTACCTTTACCATATTGTGTTGTTTTTATTGATCGATCCACATATACTATTTTTTATATTAATGTGTTTCTTCTTCTCACATATTTATATACATGTTCAAAAGTAAATTGGTTTTATTCTTTCCAAATTCTTATTTTATAATTAAATAGAAGGATATGTCCTTTGAATAACACAAAGAATAAATTGTATCTTTATTTTTATAAAATACTATTTTAATTAATAGAATAAAATTATTAAAAAAATTTAAATAAATTATGTGAATGATTATGATTTCACTTATAATCTATGTAAAAAAAGGTTATGCATTTGAAATATTGTGTTATTTTCTTAAATTAATATATATTGAATAAAAATTGGAAATGCATAAATTATCATGTAAATTAAAATATACTTACTATTTGTACATTATTACATTGATAATATTTTGTTTGTCTTAACTTTTTTAATATGATATCAATTAATTTACTTCTACATCTTTTATACCATAAATTTATTTACATGACTTGAAGGTCATGACTTCATTCTTGGCAAATCTAATGATACAAAATGAGTGCTTTTTGTGTGACAGATTACAATGCTTATGAACCTACATACGAAACTAGTGAAATGAATGGAAAAGTGTGATGTTTATTTATGTGATTTTTTTATTTTGTTTTAATTTGCAATAGTTTTATTTATTAGAACCCATATTTAATCATTTAAACAATTTTAGATACTATGAATTTTTTTGAGTGGAAATTCAGAAACAAAGTTTGAGATGAAGAAGATGTCCCATTCCATTCCCATGAAATCATCTATGCAATTATATGTTATTTAGAGATGGGAATGTTCTCAATTATTGATATTTTTATTTCACTTTACATTATATGAATTAAATAGGTAATCACTAAGTGTTCACCAATGTTATAATTAATGTGATGCTTATTTTAGATGTTTAGTATAATAATTGTTTTCCAAGGAAAAAATATTATATTGTAAATAATTTTATAACTTTAAAATAAACTTATTTGAATATTTAAAGATGTATCAAAATTATAAGTTAAAAAATAAAATTCATATAATATCACTAAAAATAGATAGAAAATATGGTAATGAGCAATACATGTTGGTA
Organism: Torreya grandis; assembly: GCA_037957365.1. Lineage (NCBI taxonomy): Eukaryota > Viridiplantae > Streptophyta > Pinopsida > Cupressales > Taxaceae > Torreya > Torreya grandis. The sequence goes on along the minus strand of JARHVA010003477.1, from coordinate 1,832,813 downwards.
TCGTTTTAGATCTCATCATTACAAAACTTGCAAGAATAACTAAATTCTTGAGATTAGACATGTTTCGCTCTAAAATTTTGGATATGAAATTGTAAATAATATATAAAATTAGTTTATAGGTTTGGTGCAATAGTAATTTTGAACAATTATTTCAGAAATATAATGCCTCTAGTCATAAAAACTTACATTTGAACTATTACTTTTGTATGTTTAGTTACTTATTACTAGTTCTAAACAAATATCAATAAATAGTTAAAATGTTGTGAAGGCCAAAACATTAACTTGTATCTTCTTTCATTGGTTGCTTTTGTTA
>JARHVA010003477.1:1795000-1825000 GCA_037957365.1 Torreya grandis | reverse complement strand
TTAGAGCTATTACCTAGTATTTAAACTATTGCTTGGTATGAGACTTATAACCTTCTTAGTTTTGGCCTTGGCCTTTGTTTAAAACTTGTAATAAAATTTGTAATCTTTTCTAATTGAAGATATCTGTAAAAAAATCCATATCTGATTCGATATATGATTTTAATTCTAGCCCATACTTCAAAACAAGGTTTTATTTTGAATCTTGAATCCTAAATTTGAAAAACAAAATATGAAAGGTATCTATATATTTTTCCACAAATTCTAATTTAACTTGGTAGAACTGAGAGAACTTGATGTACTTATAATGATAGTTTCTAATAGGGAAATAAGTTATTTGAATGATTCTATTAAACCATTCCATGTGCCTAATAAAAATTCATCTTCATGATTTTCATGTGAAGTACAATAATTTTCCCACCATTTTTTACTGATAAAGAATCTTTGAAAAGAGCGAATATAATATTTTATTTTTTAGAGAATTGATTGGCGGTTCTAATTACGCTTACGTAACTCGTTATATAATCATGACTTCTGGCATCGACTTAAATAATATGCATAATATGCTGCTGTCCATATGGTTTTGGGTTGAGAAAGGTCTAGATGTATTTTCCTTCAACCCCTTTCTTTTCAGGGCTCTGTTAATTATGATCATGGATTCCACGGATGCAAAGCGAAACTTTCAATGTCTTGGAAAGAATGAGAACCCGGATCATGATGGAGCAAGAGAGAGTAAACGTCCACGAACAGATAACAATGAAGATGAAGTTGAAGAATTTTTCAATTTGGTAGACAGAATCCAAGCAATGGGTAAGTATTTTAAACATACGCAAATGACTTTGTGTTCTGCAGGAGAGAGATCCGCAGCCGAAAATATGGTAGGCGATGTTATCAAACGTCAATATCCATGGTTTCCGTCATTCGAGTGGGAGGATTTTTCTATCTTGGCCAGCGAAAATAGCCCTTCCGCGCAAAGGACGTTAACTTTTTGTACAAATAATAACGCAAGCAGTTCAGGAGTATCCGTTAAAGCAGTTTTTACTGATCATAAATATAAGCCGGTGGCGAAGCTTGATCTGAATGTAGAGGCCAGCTCGCAACACCCTGTCCGTGCAACTTTAACCTTGTTTCACTAGAATTTTGTACATTATTTTCTATTTCATGGCAGCTTGCGGGCATTTGCATCAATGATTGATGATTGTTTCCCTGTAACTAGTTTGATACAGTGCAGTTTAAGAAGGTTAGAAAATAAAGATGTACTCATTGCTTTTGTTCCAAGTAAACTATATATCTTAAAATGATAAAGTGAATATTGTTCACGACTTTATCAAAGCCATTAATTTTTAGCCATTTTGTAAGGGAATGCCAGCTAATCCTAAAATCTGTACCAACGTAAATCTGTACCACGTTGATGCTATTAATAACAATTTCATTTTATGTAATGCTTGTAAAAAATAGCCTTTCATGTTTCGTAATAACAATTGTGAATTCAGTTTCTGATTAGAATAAATCTTATATTTCTAAAAGAATGTTCCTTATACTCAGTTCATGATAAGAATAAATCTTATATTTTCCAAGAGAACGTTCCTTATACAGGAGGGGCCAAATAAATGGCAACTGTGTTCTGGCAATCAATATTAATATTTTCTAACCTTTTTTGACTGGTCTATAATGCTTCAAACCCCTATAGCGGATATTTTCTCAATGTTCAGAAGATCGGTCATTTAATGTAAATTTATAACTATTAAACTTATGGAAAGAGAAAAATACATAAGATAAAAATATTTAAAATGAGTTTCCCAATGTATTATGAAAGTTCTATAATACTTATACTTTACATAATTTAACGAATCAGGGTTAAGTTTTTTTATCAAATTAAAATCTAATAGCTTTATTAAGGTATGAAAGGACTTTCAATTAACATAAACTATTCGATCAAAAGATATTCACTTACAACAAGACTTGAAAAAACATAACTCAATATTAAATTAATATTTATAACTTATTTCTTAGATTATGATAGAAATTAATTTATTTCATGTATTTTATTAAAATTTTAATTTTTTTTAAACTTTCAAATTCACATTTACAATCAAAATATTTTTGATCTATTTTTAAAAAATTTAAGACCTCAATAAACTCATATCTAATGTGAAATCATATTTTGCATAGGGTGTATGGATTCACTCAATTCCTTCTAATTTTTTTTCAAGATCATTAAAAAAAACATTCATATAAGAAAGGTTTGATCATTTTTAATATATATGAAAGATTATTCAGAAAAAAATCCCCTTTCAAATGTGTTTTTTTTTCATTCTGATAGTTTTCAAATAATTATGTCTTTCATATGACCAAAATGTTTCCTTTTCTCCTTCTTTTTGACTGTATTTTATTTGCCTTTGTTCTCATTTTCCCAAACCTTTTGTTCTTTATATTTTTCAAGTGCCATGTCCATCTGTTAGACACCTCTAACTATAATATATGAACAACAATCTTTCCGTAACATTTTTGGTTCGCTCGTGGACAATTTTGAACTAGGACATCCAACCTTGACTTTATAATGCTAAATGTATAATCATATATATATATATATATATATATATATATATATATATATATATAAGATTAATAGTTGGTTCTATGAATATTTTATCATAAATATATAAAGATAACATAGAGCTATGATGAAGGTGATGAGATATAACAAAATTCAAACTACTAATTATATATGTAGAAAATTTTCAATGACAATAAAAGAATTATGAACAAATTTCTAAAATAAATAATGAATAAATAAATTTTTTTAAAAAAAAAAAAAATCTATTTTCACAAAACCACTTATAAAATTTTTAGATAATACAAATATTTTGAAATGATACAAAATTACAATAGCCATAAAATACCTCTTCCATTACAATTTCTATCTTTACTTATCAACCCCAAAAAAATAAAAAATCCCAATACCATTCTTAAATTTTCTTTTATAAATATTCATCAAATTGACATATGACAAAAGATTTAGAAAAACACGAGCAAATTTTCTTGTAAGTGAAAATGCTAAATGGTCAAATGGTAAATAATATTTTCAACTAATTTTTGTGACATTCTTTCATATCCGATGGGACAAGGATTTGGTTTTCAAAATTTCGTTCTATCTCAACGGAATAATCAAGTCGCTCATTCTATCTAATCCTAAACTAGTACTTTTCAAATCATATTGACCTTCCCTTGGCATATGTGGCAGCTAATATGCCTCATTCTTTGTCAATGTGATGTTGGACAATTTGTTGCACCTTTATTTGATATAATTTCTGGTAAGAGCACAATGAATTTAATAATTACTCACATCATTATATGCAAGTTAAATATTGAAACAACAGAGGATGTAAAAATTATGTTAAAATTAATGATTATTAACACGGAAGCGGAATTCAAACTGCGAATGTCTATTAATAAAATCATGGCACCCACCCCTCTCTATATATAAAGAATATAAATTATATCCAGCAACATGTAAGCCCATGGAAATTCACGAGAGTGACATTATGTGGATGGGCAAACAATGAAAATGAGCGAGCGACTTAAATGATCACCATATTTTAGAAAAATCAATGATGGTAGGTCACGGGCTGGAGTGCAGTGATAGGGTTGGGGGTCTACCACCCAGTTGTCTTGGGTTCGAGCTTTGCTATTTAACAATTGTTTTTTATAATTAAAATTTTTTAAAAACCACATTTTTATATATGTAAATTATTTTTCAACAAATTAAAAATATGAGATGATTAAAATTAAGAAAACTGAATGAAACAAGAACAACAATCACTTAATTTTGTTAAAGCTCAACAATATATAAATAAAAATAGAAGTAAATTACTCACATTTAATCACAATAACTATTTTGGTTCAAGTTCAACAATACCAATATTTTGGTCAAATATCACACTATGAAATTCCTTTCACATGTTTGATTCTTTTGAAGATTTGGTTATATTGATAAAATTATTTTGTATGACTTTTACAGTGTCTCTAGACCGTTCTAAACAGTATAGGAAACCTATCATAGTTGTATTGTATTGTCCTAATAATTTCTTTTATCGATACCTTTAAATAGATGGACTTGTCCACCCCTTTCTACCTATTTTTAGCTATTTAAAGTCAAAAAGCATGCCGATAGCAAAAAAATTATATTCAAATTCACCTCTAAATAAACAAAATATTATACTTCATTCTAGAGTCCATTACACATCTAACAATGAGTAAATTGGTAATACATAAAAACATATTATTTTATTCAAAGATTTTATTAAAAAAAAATATCAATATACTACACATTGTATGACATTTAGAAGACTAGTTAAGGTACAACAGCCAATCAAACTTTAATACAAGGTCCAATTTATGTCCATTAACATTATAAATCAAAGAGATTCAACTATTCTAGTTATACACACATCACAACAAGTAAATTGAAAATAGGGAAGCTAATAGTAAAACCTAGTGAATAAATACAAAAACTCAAATTTTAGTTGTATTCATTTTAAAATGAATAAACTTACTACTCCTTTTATCTATTAAGATTATATTTTATGTTTATTTGTAACCTTCTCATATTTTCTCAAGATTTTATAGAAATCTAGTAAATAAAACTAAGTTTATATATTCAAACTTAAATTTTTGAAAAAAAATGTTCTAAAAAACATATTCTTATATTATTATTCTATTAATTAAAAAAATACATCTTTTCATATTTTACATATATTATAAATGATTCATAATATATAATTAATTTTATTACATTATATTTTAACAAACCCACATTAGTTTACATCCCTTTTAAATTTAAATTTTTATCAAACCCCAATAATGCCATATTTCCTATGGCTTAATTGTATAAAATACTCATATATTGAATACCCTAACTTTATTCAATGCATGATGTGCTTAATTTAGAATTCTTATTCATTTTAAAATAACAAATAAAACTTAAAATCATAGGATATGATCATATTTTCTCTAAGACACATAGGTTGTCAACTAACAATATATAAGGTCAAAATATCAGTTTATCTATCTATTTATTTTGACAATATAATAAATACATGAAAAATTCGTTACAAATTAAGATCAAGTTGTTGTTGTTGTTGTTGTTGTCGTCGTCATTATCATTATCATCATCTCAAAATTCAACAACATAGTTTCCAAAGATCAAGCTCTAACATTTTCCTTATTAGTAACTCTTAAAATATCTTCTACTTTGAAAAGCATACCTAGGTAATCTTCTTCGTGGCTAACCACACAATTAGATGTTTGGGGATATGTTGTAACTTATAATGACCAATGGTATTTATTGCTTGTAATGTAAGTTTATTTTCAAAATTTATGTATTATAGATAATTTGGTTCAAGCTAATCTTTGATTGACTTTCGAAGGCTAAAACCCCTCTCGACATCCCTGAAAAAATTTCATGTCTAATTTTCGTGGACCATTTTGTATGGTCCTTATAACATGTCAAGAAATTATTTTATGGTCCTACCAGTTTGATTTGATTCATATTGGTTTAATTGGATTGGTCCATCAAAATGTTTTTAGCTCCTACAATTTTTATTGTTTAGAAATTTGTAAAGCCTAAAATATTTCTTGTTTGAATCAAAATTTACATAAAGAGTAGTTGCATCTCATTTTAGGACCCATAGCAAATATATTATTGAGCATATTTCAAATGCATTTCATTTCAGGACCCATATCAAATATATTATTGCGCATATTTCAAATATATAAGAAGTATTTTGTTCTTCCAATATTTCTAGTAATGTTATTGTTTTATTATATGGAGTCTAAATTTTTAGAGGGATGGTTGATAATATCAACTAAAGTTATAATGTTGATCTTCAAATATATTTTCTTGACATTTTAGTGTAAGAAAAATTATTTATTATTAAAATATTAAAAAGTAATTATATAAAATTAGGAATAAAATCTAAATTTCTGTAAAAATTCATTTAATAAAAAATAAATAAATTTATATAAATGAAAATTATTTTAAAATATAAATTTTAAAATTTCTAATTTAATTTGTAAAATAATATTAATTTTAAAATATTAAAATTTTAATAAATAAAATAATTAAATTTGAAATAAATATTTTTTTAATAAAATGTAATAATCAGTAGGATATTCTCTATTCTCCTTTATTCCCCCAACCAGCCTTAATATACCATCATTTAAACATTTTTATAAACAATGTGGTGTAAACTTGTATAATATCATAGTTTATCAATTAAAAATGGATCATCTATATTCTGCCCCTGCTCACCCACCTTCCTCACAATTAATTCAAAAAAAAAATAGCTTTAGTTATTCCATTGTATAGAAAGAAGCATATTCTATTTTTATAATTAAAAAATAAAAATAAAATGGATGAGCAGGCTGAAACATATGTAAAGGAATAAACAATTTATATTTTTTTCATTATATAAAATGAAGCATAATATATCATCATAATTTAAAAAAATAAAAAAAAATGGATGAACACACTAAAAGATAAGTAAAGGAATAAAAACATATATATTTTTAAAAGTATATAAATTTATTTTTAAAATTAAATAATTATTTAAATTTTAAATTAGTCAAAGTATATGAAACATAATATTTGTAAAATGAGGAGAACCATTTTAATTAGTTATATTTTTTATGAAATGTTTCAATGAAATGCAATTTTTTCTCATGTTAGAATAAAGTGGTTTTCATTACAAGTCTCAATATATATATTTTATTATATTTTTATAGTTTGGTTTAATTATCTAAATTATTTTTAAATTAAAAGGATATGTTTATTCAATATTATAAATATGTTATATATTTATTTTTAAAATATAAATAGAAATATAGATATTTTATATATTTTAATAATTATATGTAATGCCTTCAAGCATAATATCAAAAAATTATAAATTCATATAACATACATATTATAATACATATATAATATATAAATATTTATTAAAATAATATATATTGTATTTGATGAACCATAATTCATATGAAGATTCAAATTGAGACATTTCATTTATATACCAAATAACTGAATTTATTGTTATTTAGTGTTTCTATTTTTGACTCCACCAAACTTTATTTAAAAAAGATCTCAATTAAAACTAATATTACAAATAAAGGTGGAATTAATAATAAACACACATAATTAACCATTACTATTCTTCAAAAGAAAGAGGTAAATATGGGAAGAATTGCTTATAATTGACCATCTCAAATGAGTTAATTTATTGTTATCGTGTTGATAGCATAAATATTCATACAAAATTACATAAAAGTTAATTTATTGTTATCATGTTTGAGGATATTCCACCAAATAAGGATGTAATTAGGTTTGATCAGATAATGAACTCATTTTGTGTTAGATCGTTTAAAATTAAGTGTCATTTGTAACTTTATGAAAACTGAATGTTTTTATTTGTGTTGTTTTGAATAAATTAATTTCCAATTAAGAGTACTTGAAGTTGGTAGATACAACTCTCTAGTTCTAAATCAATAGTTATTGAATCAATAATGCAAGTAAATTTTGTTATGTTAGAAAGAAAGTTGTATGAATATTTATTTGATGTGTTTAATGGTATTGTAACTATCATTTTTAATATGTAGTTGGTAAGTTTAAAAGGATTAATGTTTAATAAATTGAATTGGTAGTGAAGGTATATTTTGTTATATTAGAAAGATTATTATATAAATATTTATATATTATGTTAAATATTATTAATATTTTGTGTTAGATTTTAATGTATATATAAAGATATAAAAGTTTGTTTGATATGTTATTAATTTTTATTACTGAAAATTTGAAAATTTATTTAATTAATATATAAATTAATTAATTATGAGAGTAAGTTTGACAATTCATTTTATTTATTCATTTATTTTTCAAATTTATTAATATTGATATTGTTTACTAATAATTAATAAGGTTTTTATTTTCATTAAATTTTATACAAGTCTACATGATTGTGGTTTCATTTTTTCCAAACCATTATTTTATTATTAAAAAGTAAGATTATTTCTCTAAATAATACAAATAATTATTTAAATAATTATTTATGTATTTTTTCCAAAATAATATTATATTTTTTTAAGGTATGAAATCATTGGAGTTTTATGAATAGAGATTTGTGAATAATTTCAAATTCTTATTAAGACCTATGTAAAAATACATTGTAGATTAAAAAATTTGTTCTATTTTGATAGTTAGACATGGATAAAGTAAAAATTGAAAATGCACTCATTATCAAATAAGTTAAGCTTGCATCAATATCTTTGCATGAATGAGGAAAGAAAACCTTGTTTGCCTTAGTTTTGTTTTTGAAACTAATATATATTTTTTATTAATACAGTTCTTCTTATAATTTTTTTAATATTTGTCTAGAGTCATGATGTCTTTCTAGCCAAAGCCTTATATTATCATTAGAAGATAATATTTTTATTTTGACTAACATAATTAATTGGATGTGTCTTAAATTTTTTAATAATATTATATTGTTTGAATGCATAGAATTATAGGTTTTTTTAAAATAAATCTCTTAAATGGTTTATGACTTATCTTAATATTTATGTAAAAATAAATTGTATATTTTAAATATTATATTGTTTTTATATATTGTATCTTTATTTTTTTAAATATTACTATGTTAATTGATAGAATGGAATAGAATAATTGGCTTCTTATAAATATAATTATACAAATAATTTATAAGTCAGACTAAATTTTATGTAAAATAGATTGTGAATTTGAAATATTATAATATTTTCATAACTTAACATGCATAGAGAAAAAATTGGGACTGCATCAATTACCATGTGAATTATGATCTAATTACTGTTTATACATTATTACAGTGAAAATATTTTATTTATTTTAATATATATTTTTTAAAGAGATATCAATTTTTTATTTATATTTTTTTCGTCCTCAATTTTTTTACATGACTGCAGGCTCATGATTTCATTCTTGCAAAATGCAATGCTACAAAAAAGTGTTTTTTGTCTGACAAAGATTACAGCGTTTATGGATCTCTGTATGAAACTAGTGAAATGCACATAAAAGTATGATGTTTATTTATGTTATTTTTACTTTTATTTTTTAAATTTGTAATAGTTTTATTTAGTATAACTCATTATGAATCATTTATGTAATTATTTTAAAGAGACTATGATTATTATTATATTGGGGATATTCACAAACTAAATTTATAAAGTATTAACTGAAGAAGAAGAATTTCCATTCGATTCACATAAAATCATCTATGTAATTCTATGTTATTCATAGATGGGTATGTACTCAATTGTTTAGATTTCCATTTCGCTTTGCATTAAATAAGATTTGAATTAGGTCATCACAAAATGTTAATCATTGTTTTAATTAATATGAAGTTTCTTTTAGATTTCAAAAGCAAGAATTGTTTTCCAAAACCTTTTTTTATAATATAAGTAATTTTATAAATTTAAAATGAAATTATTTAAATATATAAATATGTATAGAAATTAAAAGTAAAAAAGAAAAATTATACCATAACACTGAAATTAACTGGAAAACATGGTAATATGTATTATATGTTGGTATTGTTTTTAATTTCATTACTACAAAACATGGAAGCATAATTAAATTCTTTTGGTAAGACGTGTTTCAATTTACTGTAAAATTTTGAATATGAAGGTATAAATAATATATTAAATTATTACAGAGGGTTGGTACAACGGTATTTTTAAGCATCTAGTTCAGAAATATAACGCTTCCAGTCAGAAAATCCTACACTCGAAGTGTTATCTTCTTTGTATGTTTAGTTAGTCATTATGTACGTATAAATGAATCTCATTAATTATTTCAAATGTTGCACCATGAAGGCCAAAATATTAATTTGTATCTCCATTCATTGATTAATTTTGTTAAGAACCCGAAAAAAAAATTCATTGTAAATATCTATTGGATTGGGGCTTGATTTTGTACCCGATCGATGACCCAAATTAATTTTTAGTGGTTGAATACATCCTCTTTCGATGCATATCACACATTAGTGTTGCCACGTGGTAGTGTGGAGTATGGTTGGTAGTGACATGGTTTCCTCCAAAGATTTATTGACCTTGATGTACAAGAAGATATTTATGTTTTTTAGTTAAATGTTATTAATTGTTTTTGCTCGATTTTAATATGTGCATAAGGATGTAAAGGCTTGTGTCGTGTTATGAATTCAGAATAAATATGAGATTAATAATCTATCAAAATTGTATGAAAATATTAAGTCTATATATGAATTCATATTATATAAGAGAAAGTTTGGTATTTTATAGAGAGCATGTAGAATTTTCATCTTACGTAAGTGAGCCTCTTTTTCATTATAATTTTTTATTATTTATTAAGATGAAAGTAATGTGTATCAATTCTTTCCCTTTATAATTTTCTTTGTAAATTTGTTATTATGATAAATGAATGTTGGTTCTCTTTTTTTCTTTGATTGTCTCTACTTAATAAAAATAGTGTCACTGATTGTAAGAAAGCTTAAGGAAATTAGTTTGATAAGATAGTTGGCTTGATTGTTGGAAGCACAATTACTGAGAGGGGGAGTAAATTAGTGTTTAAAAAACTTTTTTAAATTATACTTTAACATTCATGAATCATGAAAGCAACATAGTGATCTAGAAATGCATAAAGAACCTTTTGCATGAGCATGAAACAAGAGAACACATATATGAGTGGGAAACCCTCAAGAGTAAGAAAATCCACTATGATCTCTAAAAATAGACTACTGTTATATAAAACAAAAAATAAAATTCAATTGAGTTAAAACACGACTTGGAGAACCAACCCCAATAAAGTACATCAACCACTTGACTAGGCTTTAACAAGCATCTACTTTCAAGGACACACCAACTCCCTAAGTGACTCAACACCAACTCAGCCACCTCAAAATTTTGATCACCATCTGAACTTATGTTACTCAATCAACAAATGATTGTCACACCTTTGCTCTTCTGTTATAATCTACAACTCATTTAAAGACTTCCTTCTACTCAACCATGCATCATTTTCTTTACTTATACTCACAATTTTAAATAGGCTTAAACTGCCTTCTGTATATACTAGTCTCATGGTCACAAACCACTTGTTCGGCTACACACCTTCAACCTCTTAAGTCAACGACACGATAGGTATTAGTAAATCTTATGAATGTGGTTCAATCATAATTTGAACTCTTTTTGGTCTGCCACAACTAAATTAGGCCTTACTCCTCGTTTAGGTCTCATGGAGACCTAATTGCTCTAGGTCTGCCCTCTTAAATCTAAACTTGATCTTCTTTGGCCCAGATGACCTTATCCAACAATAAAAAATATATTCAACCACTTATCCAAAGAACTCTTCTAACCTCCTCCATGTTTGATTGGACTTGCATCCTTCTTTCATACCATGAAAGCTACTTTAGGATAAACTACCCTATTAGTCATGTATACCTCAAAAGTTTAACTTACAATAATAAAGATTAAACACCCTTAAGCTACTCAACCATGACAATGAAACATGAAGACAAATTATTTATAACCTTAAGGTCATCACCAAATTCTTGTAACACCTACACTCAAGAAATAATGAGTCAATAACATCTTAGCAACTCACTTACTCAAAACTGCCAAATCACAAAACTAGTCATGAAGAATTAAACCTCCAATGTCTATGTAGACACTTGTGATGACTCTTGATCAATATAAATGGTTTTTTAAAATATCTAGAACATCGTTAGATAAAAAAAAGTCATATGATCTAATGGAAAATATTTGCCTTGTAGACCAATTTATTGGCCATATGTGTTAAAGTCCTATCTTAGCTAGACAAGCCATTTCGTGAGCAATATTTTCACCACATAAACTAACCTCCAAATCATATCTAGAGAATGATCATGACTTAAAATTATAAATAACTTATTAATACACTTTATTTCATTAATATATATTATGTATAGACCCTCAAATCTATCTCTTCAACTTTGTTTGGGTTTTACATTATCCACACCATTAGGTTTGTCTACAACTGGCTTACTTGGATAACCTTTTAGAGTACTTGAAAGATAGAACCTATCCATAAAACATAATGGGCATGTAAAATGAGTCTCTATCTTCTTATAGCATGCATTTTGCTCTTCTTGACCAATTCAACTTTTGAGAGTTACAATAATTTATTGATAAATAAGCCTATACCTGTATATTTTATCTCTCATCTAAGTAATCACAACCACCTCGATGTATCTGGGATATTTTAATACATTCTCCAATAGCTTATTTGTGAATTTGAATCCATCCTTAATTGATTTTTAGAAAATATTTCACATCAATTCCTTATTAGGGTTCTAGGGAGGTTTAACACATGTTTTGGTGTTAACGATTGCTCATAAAGGACTTCTATTTGAATCTAAAACTAATACTTGGATATCTTATCTATGAATATTACCCATATTTTTAAAATAACTTAGACTCCCATGTAGAGGTTACATGAGGCAAAAAATTCTTGAAAGTGCTTCTCAGGTTTGAAAACCTCATTCTATGAGCTGGAGAAGGCTTAAAACAATGAATCATGTACATTTTATTCAAATATTAACCTCAATATTTGTGATGATACCTAAAACAACTTATCTCACCTTTGTCTATGTTCTCATGTTTACACTTTCCTTTAAATCTGATCTCCCTACCTCACTAGGTTGGGTAAGGTATAAGATTGGTCTAGTTGCAGACTTAGATTGAAGGTCCTACCCCTATACACTCACCCTAAAACTCTAATGAATTATTCTATACCTTACATGATTAAAAAATTACATATAATTATCACATGTTTGTGTTTATTTATTTCACCATGTATGTATACCTCTTCATGTCATGACTATGCAACCTATGTACTTCACGTCAATGACTTATACTTTAATCATAACATTAACAATGATATCAATCATGTAATATAAGACATTAGTTGTCATAAAATTCTCTCTTTCTCTCGTAAAAAACTCTTCCATGCACCTTGTCACATCACACATTACCAATTATCCTTAATCACCTTTGACATCAACCTTCATAATATGCACCTTTGACATCAATGATAATACTCAACAATCTTCCCCTTTATCATTGATGGTAACCACTCTTAGAGGCATCTCTCAAAAGGGTATTCCTCCCCCATTATGAAACTTCCCCCACTTTGACATTAATGATAAAGAGGTACCTCCATTAGCTTGTCCTTGACATGATCGACATAGAGTTTTAGATTAAACCCTTGATCACTCACTAGGCCACCACATGTGTTCTTATCTAACATAGAGCTTCTTACTAAATAATTAGGGACTCCCAGTTTATCCTAGCATCTTTTGCTCGTCATATGCATCATCATGATTCATAGATAATTCTCAACATGTATGTAAGAACCTTGTTATTAGATCACACTAGTAACACAATTAGATTTTTGATTGCTTCATAAATCTTCTTGGCATTCATCACCTGTTCTTGGAGCTAACAAACCACCTTGATTATCTCCCATTACCCTTGAATTTCTCAATGGATATTAGAGGCCACAATTACTCCCAATTCCTTTCTTAGATACTTAAATGTTGCCTTTGGAAGTGGCTTGGTTAGAATGTCTACAATCTGATGCTTTGTAGAAAGATGTTCAAGTTTAAATTTTTTTTTTACTTACTTGTTCTCTTAGGAAATAATACTTGATGGGAATTTGCCTAAATTTTGAATGCATGACAAGATTATTTGAGATACTTATGGCACTTGTATTATCATAATAGATAGGACTAGGAATATCATACTCCACTTTGTAGTATTTTAATGTCTATCTCATCCATAGGACTTGAGTGTAACATGAAGCTGATGTAATGTAATTAGCCTCAGCATTAAATAATGATTATGATGACTTACTCTTGCTTATCCATGACACTAGACACACTCCTAATAATAAGGCTCCTACACTAGTGTTTTTCCTATCATCTAGACTCCCTACCCAATATGCATATATATAGGCTACTAAATAAAGCTCCTTATTCCTTGGATACCACAACCCAAACTCCATAGTTCCCTTGAGATACCTAAGTATCCTCTTGACTACTTGAAAATGGTTTTCCTTTATATCTACTTGAAATCTTCCCACAAGATGTACTACTTTCATGATATCAAGTCTAGGGGCAGTAGTGTACAATAAAATTCCTATCATTGACTTGTATGATGTCTAATTGTCTTTTGGAGATTTATTTTCCTTGGTTAAATTACACATTGTGATCATAGGTGTGTTAACTAGCTTGGAATATTCAATCTCAAACTTCTTCAACATCTCTCTTATCTACTTAGCTTGTGAAATTATTATACCTTTTTCTAATTAAATGGTTTGTATCTAAAGTAAAAATAATAATTATCCCAAGATGGACATTCCAAACTCCTTATTCATCACATATGAAAATTCTTTAGTCATACTCTTACTGTTTCCACCAAATATGATGTCATCCACATAGATAACCACTATCAAATGATTATCATTTTCTATTTTTATGTATAGATTACTATCTGTAACTCCTCTCTTGAATCCTTGGTCCAATAGATACTTGTCCAATCTAACGCACCAAGCTCTAAGAGCTTAATTTAAACCATAAATATTCTTTTTTAATCTACATACATATTCCTTGTTCCGTGATAATGATAAAATCCAAGGTTTCCCTATATACACCTCCTCTTCAAAGTTCCCATTTATAAAAGTTGATTTGACATACATTTGATACACCTTAAACCCTTTGAATCTTGCATATGATATAAACAATCTGATAGCGTCTAATCTCACTACTGGAGAAAAGCTATCCTCAAAGTCTACCCATTCTACTTGTGCATACCCCTTGCACACTAATCTGGCCTTGTTCCTATGACTTCTCCATTTTCATTTAACTTGTTCTTAAACACCCATTTTGTGGCAATGACATTCTTGTCTTTAGGTCTAAGAACTAGTTCCCAAGTCTCATTCTTTTCTATTTGGTCTAACTCCTCATTGATATAGTCTATCCAAAACTTGTCTTTGTTTACTTCTAAAAAGTTCTTAGGTTCAATCATATACAATAGATAAAAATTATCTTGAGATAGGTTACATTCCATCTTTAGCCTTGTTTACAGACCTACATCCTTATTACCAAATATTTATGATCTAGGATGGTCTCTTTGAATCTATCTTGAGGTGACTTTTGAATCTTTTATTTCCTCAACTTCTTCATTATTTAATTCCAAATTCCTTGATGAATTATTTGACTAAGTGTGTGGCTTCTTAGAACCAATCTCATCAATCTTCACATTGGTGATTTCCACTATCTTATACAACCTCTTATTATAGCCACTATAGGCAAAGCCTACTCATGAGTATCCCAATAATATTATTTTATCAAACCTTGAATCGAAGTTACCTAATTATTTCTTATCTCTCTGGATGAAGCATTTACTTCTAGACACTCTCAAGTGTTCTAGATTAGCATGTCTATCTTTCCATAGTTCATAGGGGGTTTTATTTCCATTATTCCTTATCTGCCCTCTAATCAAAATATAGATTACAGTGTTCACTAATTCTCTCTAGTATCTATAAGATAATATTGATTCATTTAGATAAGTCCTTGCCATTTATTGAACTATTAATATTCTTTATTTACACTACGCCATTTTACTAACATCTCCTAGCTAATGAGAATTGTCTCCTTATCCCATGATCCTCACAAAAATCATCAAATTCATTGAATCAAAACTCTCCTCTTTTATCACATCTTAGACATTTGATATTAACATTCTTTTCATTCTCAACTAGAGCCTTGAATGCCTTGAACATAGGAGTATATTCTAATTTTTATCTCAAGAATGCTACCTAGGTCATTCTTGTGTAGTCATTTATGAATAAAATGAAATAGCTATCTCCTTGAATTCTTTAGACTCTTGTAGGTCCACAAAGATCAGTTTGTATTAACTCTATAATCCTTTTACTATAATATTCCTTAGACTTCAACCTCCTTCAATTTTGTTTACCATGGTTACATGCCTTACAAAGTGTATTTGTTAGTTTGGTGATTTTAGGCATATTCTTCATAGACTTCTTAGATCTGATCTTGACTAGATTATAAAAGTTTAGGCGTCCCAACCTTCTATGCAATAGTGAATATTCATCCACATTGATCATACATAATATCTCTTTCTTGATCTCATTCAGGACATATATATTATTTTAATCCTCTTAGCAATGACAATTAACCTTCCTAATTTGGCTCTCCTTATATCACACCCTCTGTCATGAAAGGTCTCTATGTGTCCTTGGTTTCAAATTCAACTGACACTAAGAAATTTAGGTTTAAATCCATATATATATATATATATATATATATATATATATATATATATATATATATATATATATATATATATATATATATATAACACATTATCTATCTTAATCTTCCTACTATCTAAACTTAATATATCTTTTCTAAAAATATTTGCAATTGTGTTATCTCTAAATGTCACTATCCTTATAGCATTCTTCTTCAATGAAATGAACTTGCCCTTGTCTCCTATCATTTAGATTGAGGAAACACTATATATATACCACTTCATGTCTTCATTTTGAATTTGAAAGGTAATCTCAGTTATCATAGATTCATTTCCTTTAGTCTTCTTCTCCTCCTTCATCTTGTCTATAGGGTTTAACTTCTTGATCTGCTTCTCAATGGTATGACTATATAGTTTTTTATCTTGATTGATCTTCTTTGTATGCCTCATCTTGAAATATCTTTCATTATGTCCTCTTTGTTCATAATTATATAAAAAAATTATGCTTCTACTATTGAAATATCCTATTCTTCCATGAGGAATTTATTCTACCTTGATATCTACAATCCATAGCTCTATGTCTATATTGATTGCTTGAGAAATATTAACCATTGAAATAAGTCATATACCTTGTCTATATAATAAGAATTATATTTTGATGAATTTTGAATCATGAACCTATAAATTTTTTGTCTCTTCAAGGATCTATATTCTTCTCGACTTATTAATGCTTAATTTGGATCTCTAATTTGAGAGTTTCTACATAGGCCTTCACTATGTTAGTACCATCACTTCTTCATAGTCCATTGTCCTTTGAGGACTGAATCTCTTTATTGTCATTTTGGTCTTTTTTAAAATATAAACATGTATTATAATGTGGAGACTTATGATTATTCAAAATACCACTAATAATTTTATTACTCTATCTAAAAATATTATATGTCTTTAATTTGATTGTTACTTGATCTAATTCTGCCTTCAAGGACTGTATTTCTACTCTAAAATTGGTACATTCTTCCTCCTTGGTCTTAACAGTTACAGTGATAATCTTAATATGAGTTTTAATCTATTTCATAATCTCTTTACGTTCATTGGTTTATCACTTAGTCTCTCTTTGAAGAGATTAATTTATTTGCCATGATCCTTAATCAATGATCTCAGTTTCTTATCCTTCCTTCTTTAAATCTTCAAGTCCTCTAGATCACTCACCAATTATTCTTCAAGGTTCACTTCAGTGTCTTCTTCATCTAATTATTCATATTCCATAATACTTTTCCCTTTTGAACAACCTTTATTATCTCTTTCTATGTCTATAGATATAATTTCATTGTTATCATGATCAGCATTGTCATCATGACTATCAAATATACTTGTCTCACTTATATAATAGGATGTATTATCTTATTTTGTATACAAAATTCTCTTTTTTTTTTAATGACCATTTCTTTCCTTCATACCTCATGAAGCCCTTTTTCCTCTTGTCAATCTTATAGAACTTATTATCTTCACCATGATGTTCATCATGGTCATTTTTATCCTTTTTATGGAACTTGGATGCAAAGTGACCAATCTTAACATAGTTAAAGTATTTAAATGGACTTACCCTTATACTTACCTGATCCTTTCCTTAGTCTTATGACAAACATGGCTTCTATCTTCTCATCATCAATGTCTTCATTAACATCACCCTTGACATTTTTATTTTGTGACTTTTTCTTAGCTTTGAATGCAACTTCCTTCTTGGAAGGTCTTCCATCACTTTTTCTCATTTGATAGGAAGTCAAGATACCATGAAGCACATCCATCTATAGTTTTTTGAGATCTTTGATCTCCTCTATAGTAGATACTTTTGAATCAAACTTGGATGTCAGGGATCTTAATATATTTGGTACTAATATTGACTCTTCCAACTTTTTTCCTAGACATCTTATGACATTTACTAGTTTATCTACTCTTAACAAATAAGATGAAATGTTTTCATCCTCTTTCATTATTAGATTTTCAAACATTCTTTGGTGGGTCTGCGATTTTGCCATCTTGACTTTGGTATCTTCTTCATAGATGGTTTGACACTTTTCCCAAATTTCTTTGGCTAAATCACAATACATGACCTTTACAAAATTTTATTTTGAAGGAACACATATAATGGAGTTCATCACCTTGGAGATGGTTTCACTTGTCTTCTTACTTGATCCATCAGTTGGAGGTGTAGGTGGAGTGGATCCATCAAAAAAAAGATTTTCATATGACATAGATCAAGTACATTAGATAGGTATTCATTCTAATGCTCCAAAATGCATAGTTAATCCCACTGAATATAGGGAACTTTTTTTTTTGGGAAACCTCGCTATACTTGATGAATAGACACACTTGTGCTTATAAGATCTCCTTTAAGGTGTTATGCCTTCTTTAAAGGACCATGCTCTAATACCAATTATTGGAATCATAATTACTAAGATGGATTTGAATAAATTTTAAAAAAACTTTATTTCAACTATAATTTAACATTTACAAACCATAAAAGCAACATAGTGATCTAGCAATGCTCATAGGACCATTCACATGAGCATGAATCAAGAAACACATATATGAGTGGCAAACCCTTAAGGAGAATAAAACACACTATGATCTATACAAATGAACTCTTATAATATGAAAAAAAGACTAACTTTATTTGATAACCAACTCAATTTAGATCACCAACCCCAATAATTTCAAGCACCCACTTGACTAGGCTTTAATAAGCATCTACTTGCGAGGAAGGACCAGCTCCTTAAATGACTTAGCACCAACTCAACCACCTCAAAATTTTGTTCATCTTGTTAATTTTTTTTACTCAATAAATAAATTATGATCACTCCTCCACTCTTTTTTTATGATAAACAACTCACTTCAATATCTCCTTATACCCAATCATGCATCATTTTCTTTGTTCATTGACAAGCACTTTGTTTATTGACAAGGACTTTAATATCATGGTCACACAACACTTGGTCAGCCACGCAATAGGTTTGATTGTAACTTATGAACATGATTCAATCAGAATTTTAACCCCTTTTGGTCTACCATAACTCAATTATGTCATATTCCTTTAAGTCTCATGGAGACCTAATTGCATTAGGTCTACCTTCTTGATGCTAGAACATGATCTTCTTGGGCCCAGATGACCTTCTCATATAATAAAAAATTAATTAAACCATTTATCCAAATAAATTTTCTAACCTCCTCTATGATTTATTAGACTTCCATCCTTCGCTCATTCCATGAAATCTCCTCTAGGACAAATTGTCATATTAGACCTGTATTCCTCAAAAGTTTGTCTTAAAATAATGAAGCTTAAACACCCTTAATCTACTAAACCATGAAAAATTAAACATGAATATATATTATCCATGACATCAAGGTCATCACCAAATGCTTGGAACACCTTCACTTAGGAAAGAGGGGATGAAGAATATCTCTACAACTCACTTACTCAGAACTACCAAATCACCTCAAAAACCATTCATGAAGAATCAGATCTACAACACCTATGTAGTCAATTGTCATGAATTCAAATTTATAAAAATACTTATATTATATTTATAAAACATCCTTAGATAGAAATATCGTACGGTTTAATGGAATATATTGGTCTTACAGATCAATTTCTTGACCTTATGTCTCAAAGTCCTATCTGAAGTGCATAAGCCATTTTATAAGCAACATTTTTAGTAATACACTAATCTCCAAATATTATACAAGGCATGATCATGAATAAAAAATAATAAATAACTTATTCACTCACTTTATTGCAGCAAATTATTATGCACAAAACCTCAGATCTATCTCTTCATCTCTATTTGGGTTTTACATTATCCACACCATTAGGTCTATCTGTGAGTGGCTTCCTTGGGTGACCAATTTAGATTAATTGAAGGATAAAACCTATCCATAAAACATTATGGACATGTAAAATGAGTCTCTAGCTTATTTTTCCATCCAATTTACTCTTTTTGACTAATTCAACTTTTGAGAGATATAAAAATTTATTGACAAATAAGTTTATGCATGTACATTTTCTCTCTCATCTGACTAATCACCATTACCTTGAGGTACCCAAGAGAGCTAAATTCATGATAAAATATCTTATCTATTCATTTTTATCCATCCTAAGCTTATTTGAATAAAAGCTTAGGTTCGTATTAGGTTTTAAGGAGGTTTTTATATTAATAATTGTTCATAAAGGACTACTACTTGAACATAAAACTAATGCTTGGAGATATTAGTTAGGACCATTACCCATATCTCCTAAATATATAAGACTCCCATGCATAGGTTACACATGCCAACAAAATATTGAAAGTGTTTCTTGGAAAAGACTACCTCATTTTGTGAGCTTCACAGTGCCTAAAACAATAATTCATGCACTTTTTCTTCAAATCTTGACCTCAAAATTTGTGATAATAACTAAAAAAAATTATCTCACCCCTTCCCATTATCTCATCTTCATACTTACATTTAAATCTGATATTCATACCTCACTAGGCTAGGCAAGGTCTTAGAGTGATCTAGGTGTAGACTTAGACTAAAGGTCCTACCATTATAGGATATATTACATCAGAGATGTAGCACAAAGAATCACTTATATAATACCAAAAGATTCATTTTAACTCAAAAATTTATTGAATATTTTATAAAATTAAACTCACATAATTTTTTTCTCTCTACCTTTTGTGGGTCATAAAAATGCCCAAGGTTATATAGGAGTCCATCATGTAAAAATAGATCAGAAATTGAGTTACCAAAAAGTAAATTATGATAAATATCTACAAAATGCATGCCAGATGGATAAAATTATCTAATTTCATGTTGACATTCATTAAATATAGAAAGGATAACTTTCATTGATAAATGGATTAGCCAATATATGACTTTATTTAGGA
This sequence comes from Torreya grandis, assembly GCA_037957365.1. NCBI lineage: Eukaryota > Viridiplantae > Streptophyta > Pinopsida > Cupressales > Taxaceae > Torreya > Torreya grandis. The sequence goes on along the minus strand of JARHVA010003477.1, from coordinate 1,803,698 downwards.
TTCCCGTATTATGCTTTATGTTTAGATGAAATTGTTGAAGATAAGAAGAAATGTTTTGATGCTACCCTTGTTATAACTTATAAATGTCTACAATAACAATATCATCTTGTGTTCTATGTGGATCAAAATGTCATTGTCCAAGATGCAATACTTCTAATGCTTACATGTTTGAGAAATAACATAAATATCCTGATCATAGATTTGGTAGTGTATAACCAATGTGGTCAAAGTTTCATAATGGTAATAAAATAAGTGACTATATTGTGTTGGATCACTCCAATATATTTCAACATATAATAAATGTATGAAACCCTAGGAGTAGGTGAAATAAATGAACAAGCAAAAAGAGTTTTGTATTAGTCTATTAATCAAAAATTATAGAGAAGGTACATTATATAGGAAGAGATTAGGTCACCAAAAAGGTAAGAACTCAACTCACTATTATAAAACACATTAAGTGTATTTTTTCCTAATGACCGTAACATCCCTAAGTAGTATGACTAATAACCATGTAGGTAAAACTATAAGAGGCAAGAAACCTACACTAACACCTCCCCCCTCTAAAAATATCTAAGGCGGGTATAACAATTGGGTTCTGACAACGAGGCTTAATGTGGTATCTAATCACAATACAACTACCATATGGTGAATAAAATGAGAAAACCTATAGGAAAGAACTCCTCCCTTAAATAAGCGTAAACTAATAAATAGTGCATGGTTTAAGGATATTAGGAAAGAATTGAAAATACATACATAAGTGATAGCAAATAGGGCACATAGAGATTACATCTAAGATTTCCCCATAGAATATGATGAATCTTTCTTTAGTATATCTCATAGAATGATAAATGTCACTAAAGAGATCATCTACCTAAAGACTAAACAAGATCCATCTCCATCAAACAATGTGTCTTCCATTTACCAAAGTAAGAATACAAATAGTGTACTGGTAGTCTCCCATCCCATAATGGAAGGTGAAGGAGGATGTAGTAAAAAAACATCTAAGTAGGGTCTAAAATAGAAGCATAACACATGTTTCGAAAGATTGTGCATAAGCACTAGATGTAATGCAATTGAAGGGAACCTATCAGAAGTAGGTTTAGTGAAGTGTGGATCACCTTGTAATAGTGAATGAGTTCATGAAGTGTTTGATGGATCTCTAATGAAGGTGTGATTACTATAAAAGGATTCATTCTCTTCATTCATAATAAGAGGTCCAACTACTCTATGTGATGCTGGTTTAACAGAACTAGAGGCTAATGACTATAGAATGATATGTAAATATATAATAGATTTTTATATGTTTGATGAGTCCTTGATGGACATGAACCTTGTATTTTTTGAAGTCAAATAGAGGTAGGCAGATCAAGAAATAAATCCTCAATATCTAGAAGGTGACAAGGATATGGTGGAGGTGTGTCTTGATCACTACTTTATGAAATAATGGTTTAATAGAACTAGTGGTTAAAGACTATGTAATGCTATGTAACTATATAATAGTTTGCCTAATTTTTTATGAGTCCTTAATGAATATACATGTACCTTGGTAGAGGATCAATAAATAAAGCCTCAATATCAAGAAGGTCACAAGGAGATTGTGCAGGCCTAGAAATATTGTGCACAAGCATCAAAATATGGTGTAGTGAAGTGTGGATCACCCTAAAATAGTGAATGCATCCACTAATTATTTTATGGATCTTGAACCAAGGTGTGATTAACATAAAAGGAAATATTATCCTCATGCATAGTAAGAGGGCCAAATACTCTATGAAATGATGGTTCAACAAAACTAGAGGCTAATGAATATGAATTTATATATCACTATATAATATATTTTCTAATGTCTATTGAGTCCTTGATGAATATACATCCAAATTGTAATGTTGAAAGTGGATCAAAGGTAGGGAGATCAATAAATATCTTCTTAATATCTATAAGGTGATAAAGAGATGGTGGAGGTGTGTCCCCATCACTACTATATGCATATGTGCTAAAATAAGAGTTGTCAATCTTAAATATGATCTCAAGCTAAGAAGTGTCATAAAAATTGATTGAGTCAAATGAATAATAATGACATAGAACATTCATTGAATTAATTTCCATGTGAATTTAAGAACATAGATCAATAATACTAAAAGCTAAAAAAGAGATTATGGATGAAGCACAAAGATTTAAAGATTGAATATCCATAGGAAACGAAGAGTTATCGATGATTTCACAAGGTGTACTCTCACTGCATATAGTAGAGTCATCTTAAGTACCCATATATGATGGCTATGGAATAAAAACATCATGCACATGAATAAAATTAGAATTTGTAATGGGGTAACTAAGATCAGGCAAAATCTCATCCTATAGTGGTGCTTCAGTAAAAGGAAGATCATTGTCCAACATAAATTTTTCATCACAAGAAATAGGAATATGGGGAGAGAGTACACCAATATATGAAAAGATGATAGGAAGAGGAGAAGGAGAAGTGATATAAATCATAAGAGGATCTCTAAAAATATATTATGCGATAATCCAAATAGTGTTGGAATACATTGTGTGTTACACATGGTTATATATACTTCCTTTTTGTAAGGACATTTATTTATCATTTCAAAAAAAAGTCATATTAGTGTCATTTATGAAATATAAAGAGATATATGTAAATAAATGGTACCAATATTGTACACACACACACACACACACACACACACACACACACACACACACACACACACACACACACACACACACACACACACACACACACACACACACACACACACACACACACACACACACACACACACACACACACACACACACACACACACACACACACACACACACACACACACACACACACACACACACACACACACACACACACACACATTCATACATACATACGTATATACATACACACATACATTTAATTTAATTTTTTTAAAATTATTTATATGATTATAAAATATTTATGTTTATATAAAAATAATCATTCTCTCATATATATTGTGATCTTTATATTAATACAAGTAATACCTAATCAAACATTCTTATGTGGTCATGGGGTGATACCTCAATGTAAGTGGCTTAGTTACTAGCAAAAAAATTCTATTTAAAAATTATAAAGGATACCTTTGAATATGATAATAAAAATGTCTTATACTAGTATAATAATTAGTTTATTGCTAATCACACCGATAGGCATGTATTCAATAGAAGGAGCCTTTCAAGCCATATCTATTAGGAAATCCACATCAAATATGAAGGATGAATACCATCACAAATATCTATTTCTAACATATATTTGGTAGATACAAAAGGTTTAATAGTTAATAAGTTGAATCAATAGTCTAGGTACATTTTATTATGATAGAAAGTATGTTCTATGAGTATTTATCTATTTTGTTCAATGTCATTAATATTTTTGTGTCATATTTTAATGCACATATAAGGACACGAAGATTTTTTTTTAATGTTATTAACCTAAAATAATACTTCCATTATTATAATCTTGAAAATATCTAATAAATATATGATTTGATCATCTATGAGAGCAAGTTTGATCATTCCTTTTGCTTACTAATTTAGCTTTTTTATTTTATTATTGGCATTGATATCATTTAAAAAAAAATTAATACATTTCTTGTTCTCATTAAATTTTATACAGGTCTATTCAAAATATATACTACAATGCTCACTACTTATCTCCAATATCTATTAGATAATCTTTATTTATTTCGCATAGTCCTTTCCATTTCTTGAACTGTTATATTATTTCTTTCCACTACCCCATTCTACTAAGGTGTCGTAGTGACTGAGAACTATCTCTTTATCCCATATTCTTCACAAAAATAATCAAACTCATTAGACCAAAACTCTTATCCTCTATTACATCTTAGACATTTGATATTTACGTTATTTTCATTCTCAACTAAAGCCTTGATTGCCTTGAACTTATCAAAAGCTTCTAATTTTTATTTCAAGAATGCTACCCAGGTCATTCTTGTGTAGTCATCTATGAATAAAATGAAATAGCTATCTCCTTGAGTGTTGTAGATTCTTATAGGTCCATAAAGATCAATGTGTATTAACTCTAAAGTACTTGTACTAGTATATTACCTAGACTTGAATGCTTTAGATTCTAGCATGATGTCTATATTCCATAGCTCTATGTCTATACTAATTGCATGAGAAATAGTAAACATTGAAATAATTCATGCACCTTGTTTATCTAATAGGAATTATCTTTTGATGACTGTTTAATGATGTACCACTTCCTTTGTTTTCTCTTTAAGGATATATATACTTATTGAGTTATTGATGGTTAATTTGGATTTATTATTTTATAATTTCTACATAGGCCTTTACTCTATCAGTACCATCACTTCTTTATAGTCTATTATCCTTTGAGGTCTGGCTCTACTTGTTTTATTTTTTGTCTTTTTTGAAACATAAACATGTCTTATCATGTGGATACTTATGATTATTCAAACTACCACTGATAATTTTAGCCATCTTTTTAAATTTTTGATATATATATAATTTAATTATTGCCTGATCTAATTTTACCTTCAAAGACTCCATTTCTATTCTAAACTTGGTACATTATTCCTCCTTTTTCTTAAGTTTTTTAGTGAAAATATTAGTCTGAGTTTTAACCTATTTCATAATCTATTTAGATTCATTGGTGTTTTCACTTAGTCTCTCTTTAAAGATATTGATTTATTCCCCATAACCCTTAACCAATGATCTCTATTTCTGATTCTTACTTTTTTGGATCTTCAAATCCTATAGATCACTCACCAATTCTACTTCAAGGTTCACTTCAACCTCTTATTCATCTTTCACAAGACTTCTCCCTTTTGAGCAACCTTCATTGTTTGTTTCTATAGTCATGAATATAATTTCATTGCTATCATGATAAACATTATCATCATCACTATCAGATATACTTATGTCACTTATATCATAGAATCTATTGTCTTCTTTGGTATAAAAACATCTCTTGTTCTGAATGACCATTTCATACCTTCATAATCCATGAAGCCCTTTTTCCTCCTTTTAGACTTATAAAATTTCTTATCTTCACCCTAATGTTCACCATGCTCATTCTTATCATTGTTAGGGAACTTGGATTCAAAGTGACTAATCTTACCATAGTTAAAGCATTTACATGGAAACTTGTCCTTATACTTAATTGATCCTTTCTTTAGTTTTCTAAAAAAGATGGCTTATATTTTGTCCTCATCAATGTCTACATTAACATCATCCTTGACATTTTTACCTAGGAACTTTTTCTCAGCTTTGAATGGAACTTCCTTCTTGGAATATCTTCCATCACTTGTTCTCATTTCAAAGGCAGTCAAGATAACATGAAGCTCATCTATCTATAGCTTGTTGAGATATTTGATCTCCTCCATAGTAGAGACTTTTGAATCAAACTTGGATTTTAGGGATCTTAATACATTTTATACTAATATTGACTCTTCCATCTTTTTTCCTAGACCTCTAATGACATTTACCAGTTCATCTACTCTTAATAGATAAGATGCACTATTTTTCAACCTCTTTCATTCTTAGATTTTTAAACTGACTTCGGTGGGTTTAAAATTTTGCCATCTTGATGTGGGTATCTCCTTCCTAAATGGTTTGATACTTTTCCAAAATTTCTTTGGCTAGATCACATTACTTGACCTTTACAAATTTTACTTCTAAAATACCACATAGGATGGAATTCATCACCTTGGAGGTGTTTCCACTTATCTTCTTACCTACTAAATCAATTGGTGGTGTAGGTGGAGTGAATCCATCAAAAAATGATTTTCATATTTCATAGCCCAAGTAAATTATATAGGTTTTCATTCTAATGCTCGAAAATGCATAATTAGTCCCATTAAAGAGAGGGACCTTGTTGTTTGAGAAACCTCCTTGTACTTCATGACTAGAAACATTTGTGCTTCTAAAATCTCCTTTAAGGTGTTAAGCCCGCTTCAAAGGATGAGGCTCTGATACCAATTATTGAAAGCATAATTACTAAGAGGGTTTTGAATCAATGTTTAAAAAATATTATTTCAATTATACTTTAATATTTATGAAACATAAAAGTAACATAGTGATCTAGAAATGCATAAATATCCACTCACATGAACATGAAACAAGAAACATATATTGAGTAGGAAACCCTTAATAATAAGAAAACCCACTATAATCTATGCAAATGGAATAATTTCCTATGAAATAAAAGACCAAATTTAGTTGAGAAATAAATCAATTTGGAGTACCAAACCCAAAAAATTCAAGCACCCACTTTACTAGGCTTTAACAAGCATCTACTTACAAGGAAGGACCAATTTCCTAAGAGACCCAACACCAGCTCAACCACCTCAAAAATTTGATCACCTTTTTAAATTTTTTTACTCAATAAAAAATTGATGGTCACACCTCTGTTATTTAGTTATGATCTACAACACACTTTAATATGTCCTTATACTAGATCATGCATCATTTTCTTCATTTATTCACACACACTTTTAAATAGGCCTAAATTATCTTATATATATAACAGTTTCATGGTCACATAACACTTGGTCAGTCACCCACATAATAGGTCTAAAGACAACTTATGAACATGGTTCAATCATAATTTGAACCCCTTTTGGTCTACTACAACTTAATCAGGCCTTATTCCTCCTTTAGGTCTCATGGAGACCTAATGGATTAGGTTTACCCTCTTAACACTAAAACATTATCTTATTTGGCCTATATGACCTTATCCTAAAATAAAAAGCCATCGAACCACATAGACAAATAACTCTTCCAACCTCCTCCATGTTTGATTAGACCTACATTCTTCATTCATACCATGAAAGCTCCTCTACGATAAATTATCCTATTAGCCTTGTATACCTTAAAAGTGTGTATTATAATAATTAATATTAAACACCCTTAAGAAAATCAACCATGATAAATTAAACATAAAGATGGATTCTCAATGACCTCAAGGTAATCACCAAATACTTGGAACACCATCACTCAGGAAATAAGGGATCAATAACATCTCTGTAACTCACTTACTCAGAATTACCAAATCACCTAAAAAACCATTCATGAATAATTAGACCTCCAACACCTATGTAGTCAAATTTTATGAGTCATGATGCATAAAAACTATTATATTATATATCCATAACATTCTTATGTATAAACATCATATGGTCTAATGGTAAATATTGTCTTGTAGACCAATTTCTTGACCTTATGTCTCATAGTCCTATCTGAACTAGACAAGCCATTTGGGAGCAACATTTTCACCAGATACAATGAACTCTAAAGATTTTCCAAATAATTATAATAAATCTAAATTTATTAATAACTTATTCATTCACTTTATTTCATTAATATGTTATGCACAGACCCTCAAATCTATCTCTTCATCTCTATCTAGGTTTTACATTATCCACACCATTAGGTCTGTCTATGACTGGCTCACTTGGATGAAATATTTAGATAACATAAATGATATAACCTATCCATAAACCATAATAGACATGAAAAATGATTATCTAGCTTATTCTACCATCTATTTTACTCTTCTTGACCAATTCAACTTTTGAGAGATACAATAATTTATAAACAAATAAGCTTATGCATGTACATTTTCTCTCTCATATGACTAATCACCAACACCTAAATGTACTTGGGAGAGTTGACTATGTGATATAATATATTATCTATTAATTTGAATCCATATTGATCTAATTTGAATAAAACCTTTCATATTGGGTCCTTATTAGGGTTATAGGGAGATTTAACACATGTTTTAGTGTTATCAATTGTTCATAAAGGACTGGTACTTTAATCCAAAAATAATGCTTAGATAACTTCGTTAGGAGCCTTAACCATCTCTAATAAATATTTTAGACTCTCATGCATATTTAATTCATGCTAATAAAATATTGAAAGTGCTTCTTTGGTTTGAGTAACTCATTCTGTGAGCTTGACAAGGCCTAAAACAATGATTCATGAACTTTTCCTTCAAATATTGACCTCAAAATTTTTGATCATACTTAAAAACAATTATCTCAACTATTTCCATTCTCTCATGTTCATACTTTCCTTGAAATATAATATTCATACCTCACTTGGCTAGGCAGGGTCTAAGAGGGATCTAGGTGCAGACTTAGACTGAAGATCCTACCCCTATAGGATACATTAGATTGGATATGTGACTATATTATGTTGTATCACTCCAATATCTATGAACACCAAATAAATTCATTAAAACCTTAGATTAGGTGAATTTAATGAATAATAAAAAAATTGTATTAGTCTATTATCCAAAAAATTATAGAGGAGGTATATTATATAGGAAGAGATTAGGTCACCAAAAAGATAACAAAACAACTCACTATTAGAAAACACATTAATTTTATTTTGAACTAATCACCTTAACATCCCTAAGTAATATGACTAATAACCATGTAGCTAAAACCATAAGAGGAAAAAATCCTACACCAACCCCCCTTGAAGCATATCTAAGGCAGGTATAAGAATTGTGTTCTGGCAATGAGGCTTAATGTGGTACCTAAGAATAATGAAACTCCCATATGGTGTAGAAAATGATAAAAAAATAAGAAATAACTCATACCTTAAATGAGATTAAAATAAAAAATAGTGCATGCTTTAAGGACATTGGGGAATAATA
>JARHVA010003477.1:1680000-1790000 GCA_037957365.1 Torreya grandis | reverse complement strand
TGTTATCCCTATTATGTCATTTTTCCATGAGTTCATAGATTTTTTTTATTGATTTATTCATTCTCTAAAAATGATCTATGGTATAAAGAAGCATTAGGTATAGATAGTCTAGGGATCATGTCAATAGTGTCACTCACTACACAGTGCGTAGGAATTCATTTGGTGACTGAAAGACTTTTTTGTATTATTTTAACTTGTAATTTAACTTTCAGGTGTTTATACTATTGTTGGAGGAATTACAGTATGGAATAGCATTGCAATAATGTCCTTACATTTATATATCACCATCAAAATAATATAATTATTACTAGACTTGACTAAATTATTACATTATTTAGTGTTAATACATTAAAATTTATGAACTACCTACAGAGGTGATGTCTCTCATTATCAACATCTATGACAACATTTCTAGTATCTAGTACATAAAATGTATGTTGATGGTAAATATATGGTTGACTAAGTTAACTATTTCATACCTCTATGGTATATATATATTGTTATATATATATATATATATATATATATATATATATATATATATATATATATATATATATATATATATATATATATATATATATATATTTGACTAAGTTAACTATTTCATACCTTTATGGTAGTTATAACCTCTATGGTAGTTATATATATCAATGGACACTATTGAGTGGTATGATTCTCCAAACCCACACTAAACCCTCCAATACATTATGGTTGTGGGCGAGGCATCAATAATAGATTCAATCTACAAATTGAGTTTGGATAAATAAATTTATTTTAATCCATTGTGAATGATGAAGAGTACTACTTGAACATTAATCCCAATTTGGGAATTGAATAATATTTTCAATTCTTTTGTTTCAATAGAGATAGTAGAAATGTTTCTGATACATACCATTGTATTGAACAACTTTCCTATTGATGTAATTTTTTTAATATGTTGCTTCAATCATTTCAAGTAGAGTCTTCTTAATGTGACTCTTTTCATTTTAAAACCTATAAGAGTTATGGCTTCTTAATGTGATACTTTTCATTTGATTTCCTACAAGATTTATGAATTGAAAACCACTTACGAAACTTGGACTACATATTCTAGTCATTTGGTGATTGGTATTTCACTTGTGGATGTGCTTAGAGGTATTACCTAGCATTTAAATTATTTCTTGGTATGAGACTTAGAACCTTCATAGTTTTGGCCTTGGCCTTTGCTTCAAACTTGTAATAAAATTTGTAATCTTTTGTAATTGAAGAGATCTGTAATAAATCCAAATCTGATTGGATATATGATTTCAATCCTAGCCCATACTTCGAAACAAGGTTTTATTTTGAATCTTGAATCCTAAGTTTGAAAACCAAAGTATGAAAGGTATCTACGTATTTTTCCTCAAATTTTAATTTACCTTGGAAAAACTAAGAGAACTTGATGTACTTGTAATGATAGTTTCCAATAGGCAAATAAGTTCTTTGAGTGATTTTATTAAACCATTCCAGGTGCCTAATAAAAATTCATCTTCATGATTTTCATGTGAAGTACAATAGTTTTCCCACCATTTTTTACTAATAAAGAATCTTTCAAAAGAGCGAATGTAATATTTTGTTTTTTAGATAATTTATTAACCACATAATATGAATAAATTAGTCTAAGCCAATTATTTAGTGCATCTCCATCTATTTTTTGTTAAAACATAGGGATGTCAAGATTGACTTGTACCTTGTATAGTTTTTTTACCACCAAACAATCGTTGAGAATGAGAGGTGTTAAAAGGATTTTATAGCTTTAAAATTAGTGAGAAATGATCAATTATACTTGCTCATTCATACACATGATGTTCTTCCAAATGTTCTAGTTGTATTCACAATGCATCCTCTATAATCTTCTAGAACATTTATGAAATTATGAACATGTCAAAATTTTATTCTAAGACTATTTGTTTCAAAGAACACAAATACCACCTAGTTACTCTCAGATCAATTAGAAATAGTGGCAAAAAGTTTGAATAAATTGAAGACTTATTAAGACACACTACTTCAAGAAGCTTGGTTTCTTAGATAAAACTAAATCTTATATTTGGATTAGAAGTTGTTGATTGAGCAACCCCGATTTTTTAGGGAATCCTATCCCCTTAAAATTCCAAGACAATATATTCATTAGTCATTAGAAGAACTCTTCCCCCTTCCTTGTTTCAGACTATTTCCCCTTAAAAAATTTATATTTTTTAGATGTTTTGATTAATTGAGGAGCACCTCTATAAGTGGGACATGGGGGTAGGCTAGAGTCCATAATATTTTAGTTGTGCTTACTTTACACTGATAAGTGTGACCCCTACCTCAAGATGTCCCTATGGTTACTTGTTGAATGTGTCAAATGGGCCTAATAGAAATATAACATGGCGCAATGGTTACAAACTACTTCTTTCTCACCACTAGTCCAACTTATTGCCTCCTTAATGTTGAGCAATATTTCTATAGACTTGATGTGAATTTTATTAAGAAATGGTCCTATAGTAGAGGGCTCTTAAATTTTTTTATTGGGTAGAAGAGTAAGTTTAAGAGCATATGTAATAAATGTAGTCTAATAATGTAAATTTTTTGAGACAATTTTTAAAGCGACAATAATTTTATTTTTATTTATAATAAAATTTTATATGAAATTTATACATTCAAAAATTTACATTTGATACAACATCTTATTATAAAATAATAACAAATATAAAAATGTTATAACATTTCCTTTTTCTCACTGGTTCAAACTTTTCATCTACAAACTTATTATTCCTCAAGTTTAAGAAAAGATTCCATTTTTCCTTATTTCCAAATCTTTCATTTTTTTATGGGACCACTAATTCATTATAAATAGAAGCAGCGACCCCTCTAAAAGACCCCCCGTTACTCAATGATTGGCAGTTCTAATTATGCTTACGTAACTCGTTATATAATCATGACTTTTGGGCATCGACTTTAATGATATGCATAATATGCTGCTTTCTATATGGTTTTGGGTTGAGAAAGGTCTAGATGTAATTTCCTTCAACCCCTTTCTTTTCAGAGCTCTGTTAATTATGATCATGGATTCCATGGATGCAAAGCGAAACATTCAATGTCATGGAAAGAATGATAACCGGGATCGTAATGGAGCAAAAGAGAGTATACGTCCACGAACAGATGACAATGAAGATGAAGTCGAAGAAGTTTTCAACCAATACTATTGTTTTTATGGCTACACAGACCATTGATGACACTTCTAGAACTGGGCCAATGCGAACTAGTGTAGGAAATTATTTAAAACCACTTAATACAGAATCTGGTAAAGTACCTCCCGGATGAGGAACTGCTCCTCTCATGGATACGGCAATGGCTCCATTTGTAGTATTCTTATCTATTATCTCGGAGATTTATAATTCTTCTGTTTTATTGGACAGAATTCGCTAATCTAAAAGAAGAAAAACAGAACTAAGGAAGACAATATTTTGAATAACTTCGATCGTGTAATTATTTTTATCTAAGGATTTTTGGAATATGGGTGTTCGACTTGTTAAAATTGATCTCAATTCTAGTAAAAAAAACCGATCTGTTGTCATCATAAAGATGGTCTTCTGACCTCGTTGGATATTGATCCAATAATTAATATCTAAGGCATGAAGTATATAAATAAATAATATAAAATCGAAGTTCTCTAATACTTATACTTTACATAATTTAATGAATCAGGGTTAAGTTTTCTTATCAAAATAAATTTTAATATCTTTATTAAGGTATGAAAGGATTTTTAATTAACAATCAAATTCTATTCTTTTATAATAAAAGTGTTAGAAAAAACTTAATGCAATCTTATAATAGTATTTATAACTTAATTTTTTGGATTATGATAGAAATTAATTTATTTCATGTATTTTATCAAAATTTTGTGCTTTTTTTAACTTTCAAATTAACACTTACAATCAAAATTTTTTAAAACTATTTAAAATATTTTAAGACTTCCTCAATAAACCCATATCTAATGTGGAATCATATTTTGCATAGGGTGTATACATTCACTCAATCCTTTCTTATTGTTTTTGCAAGATCATTAAAAAAAATTCATATAAAAAAAGTTTGATCATTTTTAATATATATGAAAAATGATTCAAAGAAAAATCTCATTTCAAATATGTTTTTGGTTCATTCTAGGAGTTTTCAAATAATTATGTCTTTCACATAGCAAAAATGTTTCCTTTTCTCCTCCCTTTGGAATGTATCTTATTTGCCTTTGTTTTCATTTTCCCAAACCTTTTGTTATTTATATTTTTCAAGTGCCATATCCATCTATTAGACACCACTAACTATAAAATATGAACAACAATCTTTCCATGATTTTTTTGGTTCACTCGTAAACAATTTTGAACTAATTTTCCATTATTTGGAGCTCTTGGCCTACTCCTCTTGTCAAACATCTCTTGCCACAAATATACAAGAAAACAAACACAAAATATGTATAATTTTTTATCTTAGGATGTCCAACCTTAACTTTCTAATGTCAAATGTATAATCAAATGTGTGTGTCTATATATATAAGATCAATATTTTGTTGTAAAACACTTTATCCTAAATATATAAAGATAATATAGAGTTACGACCAAAGTGATCAAATATAACAAAACTCAAACCTCTAATTATTTATGTAAGAAAATTTCAATGACAACTAAAAATTATGAAAAACTTCTCGAATAATTAATTGAAAAAAAAAAACACTTATAAAATTTTTACTTAGTACAAATATTTTTAAACGATACAAAATTACAATACCCATAAAACACGTCTTCCATCGCAATTTCTATCCGTAATTATCCCATCCCCCAAAACAAATCAATCCCAATACCATTCTGAAATTTCCTTTTATAAATACTCTATCAAATTGACATACCACAAAAAAATTTCAAAAAATACAAGCAAATTCTCTTCTAAGTGAAAATTGAAAATGCTAAATGGTCAAATGGTATTTAATATTTTCAACGAATTTTTGTGACATTGTTTCATATCTGATGGGACAAGGATTTGGTTTTCGAAATTTCATTTTATCTCAACGGAATAATCAAGTCGCTCTTTCTATCTACCCTAAACTAGTACTTTTTTAATCATATGGACCTTCCCTTGGCCTATGTGGAAACTAATACGCTTCATTCTTTTTCAATGTGATGTTGAACAATTTGTTGCAAAAATATTTGGTATAATTTCTTGTACAACGTGATGTTGAATAATTACTGACATCATTATGTGCAAGAAGTTAAATATTGAAACAAAAGGGAAAAGTAAAACGTATGTGAAAATTAATGATTATTAACACGGAAGCGGAATTGAAACTGCGAATGTCTATTAATAAAATCAAGGCACCCACTCCTCTCTCTCTATATAAAGAATATAAATTATATCCAGTAACATGTAAGCCCATGGATGGTTCAATAGACAGTTTACCTTAACACAAAGGCAAACCTCAGATTTTCTGTTACACTGTGTGACAATATGTGGATGGGCAAACAATGAAAATGAGCGAGCGACTTAAGAGATCAATGATGACTAAAAATCCACGTCACCATACGCGGAAATTGTTTGTCAACAAATTAAAAACCATGGGGCGACTAAAAGTGAATGAAACAACGGATCGACGTAACCGACTATACTATTAAATTATTTGTTATTTCCAAGCTTAACGGTTATGTCTCCCTACCATAACAGAACTTACAATTTTATAGATAACAATTTAATTAATTATCGATCTATATAATATTAAATTCAAATAATATTATTTAAGATAAAAATAATTATAATACAAATTATTACCTGAGAATTAGTATTATATAATAAAGAAGTTATGCTCTGATTTATATATTGTCGATGTTTTGAATCACCTCTTAAATTCATCATCAAGACAAGAATAATGACTAATTAATATTGTTCAAACTCAAATAATACATAAATAAAAGTAAAATTAAATTACTTACATCTAATTGTAATAACATAAAATGCCTTCGCAGACTTTGTACATTATTTATATGTAATTAATTTGGTTCAAATTCAGGAATACCAATATTTTGGTCAAATATCACACTATGAAACTCCTTTAACATGTTTGATTATTTTAATGATTTGGTCATATAGCTAGACTTATTTTGTATGATTCTTAAGTGTCTCTAGACCATTATACACAATGTAGACAACCTATCAAGGTTGTATTGTATTTTCCTAGTAGTTTCTTTTGTTGATAGCTTTAACTAGATGGACATATCCATCCCTTTCTACCTCTTTCTTGTTATTCAAAGTTAGGACCTGTGCCAATATTAAAAATATATATTCAAATTCACCTCTAAATAAATAAAATATTATACTTCATTCAAGGGTCCATTATGTTAGTGCCCAAAATTGCACTGAAGCAATTGCGGCCTTTCAAAGTATAAATGCCTAATTTGTTAAGCCCACTTCCCGTATTCAAGTGTTCATCATAGGTGAAGTGTCTCGTTAATATAGTCTTTACTAGCCTTTGGTCTGATAAAAGCCATGTTGAAGTCATGTCTGAGCATCTCAAAACCCTTGTTTTATATGACCTAGTTTAGGCCATTTGATTTAAAATCAAATTTGGTGGGAATAATTTACGTGGGAACATTTTAAATATGCAATAGACTTAGTTTAATATTATATTAAGCTAAGATTCTCATCATATCCTAAAGCTTCTATTGTATTTATTTATGCACCAATAACTTAGACCAAGACTTTATACTAAGTATTTTATTTCCTCAAACTTTCACTTAATTATTTTTATGTTAATTTGGAACCAATCACATTTGACCCAATAGATCACAATCAAAAGGTGCATGTTGAATCGGGAACAAATGATCCAATAGAGTGTCATTGAAGTTAAAAAGTCAAAAAGACTGAAGACAAGTGCAAACGTGACAAGTGTCAAGCTTGTCGTATACAGTTAAAAGCTCGAGCATGTTCTTGTCAATCGATGGTATATGGCAAAGTGTACAGATCCCAATCGATGGTGAAAAAGAGGTCAAGACATAAATGATGCCCCAAGATGAGTGAGAAGGTGATAAGTGTCATCATCTTAAGAGAAGTTCAAAAATGTAACGGTATGTGAGCAACGTTGAAATGTCAAAGGTCCCAAGAGATGCACGAGAGTGATAAGTGTCACCATCTTGACAGTGGAATGATATTAATTTTTGAAATAAGAAGATATATAGTAGTATATCATAATTATATGGAATTATAGCAAAAAATATTAATAATAAATAAGCCACTTGGAGGGGGAAAACTCCCAAATACTTTCAATAAGAATGAATACTCAATTATGATCCTGAATAACTAACCCTACCTCTTATATATAATCTAACAAGGCCATGTGCCACCCATAAGTTGACCTACTAAGTATATGAATGCATAAATAAATGTAAAATAATATGCACAATAGTTATTCAAGCCATAAGTCAACTACACATATCCAAAGACATGCTAATGGTTAAGGGTATAGCATGCCCCTCCCCTTCCAAATAATGTTATCCTCAACATTGAAGCAAACTTGGATGTTGTTGTATGAATGGTTCATCCTACCAAGTAGTATCTTCAGAAGGTAGATTCTTCCATTTGATCATATACTCAAGAATCAGTCTAGACCATAGCTAATTAGTGCATATTTGAAGGACCACTTTAGGATCAAGAATAACCCT
Organism: Torreya grandis; assembly: GCA_037957365.1. NCBI lineage: Eukaryota > Viridiplantae > Streptophyta > Pinopsida > Cupressales > Taxaceae > Torreya > Torreya grandis. The sequence goes on along the minus strand of JARHVA010003477.1, from coordinate 1,782,300 downwards.
CCACTCCTCATCTAATTATGGTAACTTAGTGTGAGTGGTAACTCTCTATTGAATGACCTTATTCAGTTAAGATACATGAAATACTCGATGAATGTGAGTGGAGGTAGGAGATTCTATCTTGTAGGCCACACTTCCAATTTTTTGCACGATTTGATAAAGACCATAATAAGTGGGAGATAACTTATTATCATTTTTTTATTTTTTTAAGGACATCTAATTATATTGATAGAAGTGAAAAAATACCCAATCACCAATTTAAAAATGCCTCTCACTCCTATGTTCACCTACTTATTGCTTCATGTGATTCTAGAACAAAGCTAAATTTTCACTTAAACTAGCAAGGAATTCCTATTGATGTTGAAGTCATTCCTCCACTACACATTCCTTTTGGTGGATCTTCAAGGGTGAAGTGAGAGATGGAGGATGGTATCCATACAATGCCATAAAAGGAGATATTTTGGATGAAATATGCACTGACATATTATACCACCATTCAGCCAAGGGCAGCCATTGAACCCATTTATCTTGTTTATTAGACACAAAACAACAAAGGTAACCTTACAAACATTTGTTGACTACATCATTTTGTCCATCAAATTGAGCATGATAGGATGAGCTATGAGATAATTGGGTTCCCAAACATGCAAATAATTCTATCCAAAAATTACTAATGAATATGGGATCTCAATCACTAACAATAATCTTGGAAGTACCATGTAATTTCTGAATTGTATGAGGAAGGTAGAAGCTACTTTACTGGCCATCAATGGTTGAGATAAAGTAAAAAATGAGCATACTTTTTGAGTCTATCCACAACAACCATAATAACATTTCTACCTTCATATCGTGGTAACCTAGTAATGAAATCCATAGATACCTTGTCCCATCATTTACTAGGGATGGATATGTGTTGTAAAAGACATGGGGTTTTATTAGTTTCACCTTTATTTTGATGACAAATCATACATTCGACCACATATTTCTATACATCCCCTTTAGTCCTTTCTAAAAAAAATCCTTCTTTCCACTATGATAGGTTTTCAAAAACATTGAGTGACCACCAAGTGGAGATGAATGAAGCTCTAAAAGGATTTTCTATTTGAGAAGAGAATTTTTACATAGATATAATCTATCTTTATACTATAATGCATTCCCCCTCCATGTAAACTTTTCAATCCCATTGAAAACCTACTGCAGATTTTGAATCAATGAATGGTTAATACTGTCATTTTCCCATTCTACCCTTGCTTCCTTCAGTGAGTCTACTTGACAAATGGTCATGGCACATAACAGTCCCTCAATTGGTTCATCCCACCTAGACAGTGCATCAAACACCACATTTTCTTTTCCTTTGTTTTAAACTATTTTAGTATCAAAACCTAACATTTTCATCACCCATTTTTTGTTTTTCTTTAGAGGGTAATTGATATTCCAAAAAATATTTAAGTCTATCATCAATCTTTACCTAAAAGTGATGACTTAACAGATAAGGTCTCCATTGTTTGAATGCATGTATAATAGCCATCATCTCTTTCTCATAGATGAGTTTGACCTAATTTTTACCCTTTAGTTGATGACTTTCAAAGGCAATGGGCCTACATTTTTGCATGATTAATGCACCCATACCAAATCCATATGCATCACATTCAACCATAAAAGTATTAGAAAAATATAGATTAGCCAATACTTGGGTGGTGCACATAGCCATTTTTAGTTGTTCAAATGTCTTGGTTGCTTTACCAATCTAATGGAAGGAGACTTTATTCAATAAAGATGTGAGTAGTGATGAAATACTACCATAGTTTTTGATAAACCTACATAATAGCAAGTTAGCCCTAGAAATGCCCTTAGTTTCTTAAGTGTCTTAGGAATCTTACACTCCATGGTGGCTTGGATTTTTTAGGATCAAATTTTACTCCATCATGTGATACAATATCACCCAAATATTCCACTTCTTGAATTCCAAAAGAACATTTGCATGGTTTAGCATACAACTAATGTTGCTCAATAACTAAGAGTACCTGTTTCACATGATGCAAGTGGTCTTCCCAATTTTTGCTATAAATAAGAATGTCATCAAAAAACACAACTATAAACTTTCTCAAAAATGGCTTAAAAACTGTATTCATCAAACTCTAGAAGGTGGATGGTGCATTGTTGAGACCAAAAGGCATGACCAAAAATTCATAATGGCCTTCATGAGTACAAAAGGATATTTTAGGAATGTCCTCCTCACAGATCCATATTTGATGATACCCAGATCAAAGATATAATTTGGTAAAATAAACAACACCATGTAATTTATCTAACAAATCATCAATTACAAGAAGAGGAAACTTAACTTTGATAGTGAACTTGTTGAGCTCTCTATAATTTAGGCACATCCTCCAAGTTTCATCTTTATTTCATATTGACTTCTGAAGAATAATATTCACTTTGGTTATCGTGAATGGTACCTATGTCTAACAACTCTTGTACCATTTTTTTCAATCTCACTAACATGGGCATAAGGATTTTTGTATGGTCTGATATTGGGTGGTGTAATTCTAGGAATGAGTCTGATGGCATGATTATGAGTATGACTAGGAGGATGACATTTTTTCATGGGTCCAAAAATAACTGAATGCTCACCTGATATTTGTTAACTCAGGATTGGTAGACTCATTTTATTGGAGATCAATGGAAAACAAACATGCCACAATTCCTTCAATGCCTTTTTTTTAGCATCTTGGTCATATGATGTGAACTAACCATTTGTGGAGATTTAAATATTAATCCTCATATTTCCACTAGCTTGCATTTAGAATAAAAATATATGAATAATTCATGGAAATTCATCTTAATAGTACCCAATGTGATGAACCATTGTACTCCCAAAATAATATAAATCCCACCCATAGGAATATCAAACATAGGATAATCTAGCGTATAGTCCTCCATTGCCAACTTAATACTATGGCATTTTCTATAATAATTAACTACACCACCATCAAAAATCATGACTTAAAACTCTAGGGTTGGGTAGATGAAATAATTCAAATGTGAAACCAACTTACTATTGATGAAATTGTATGTACTACCTGAATCAATCAACAATGTGACCTTTTATTTCTTAATAAAATGCATCACCTTAAGAGTAAGGGGAGTAGAAATACCTACAAGGGCATGGTAGGAGATAGTAGGTTGAGAATCTACAACATCATCCTTAGGTCCTTTAAAACCCTCAATAGATGCCTCCTCATCTTCTTCTTCCTCATCAGTTGATTCAATGTAAAATAACTTCTTTTTATCACATCTATGACCTTTGCTCCATTTGCTATCACAATCATAACACAACCCTTTGTCATGATTATTCTAAATCTATTGTGGTGTTAATCTAGTAGGTTTAGGTTGCAATGGACTTGGGAAGGTGCATTCCTGACCATTAATGAAAGGATAATGTTTGATCATCTCTTTTTCTTCTACCAAGCATGCCCTCGGTATAACTTTAGATATAGTTTTGGGGATAAACATACGAACCTCTTAATTGAATACTATCTTTAAGTCCACCTGGAAAAAGGCCAGTCAAATTTGCATCAATGATATTCTCCACATTTAAGGATAGATTTTGAAATTCATGAATATAATCATTCACTATTCTTATTTATCATTGTTTGACTAATTGGTTAAAGTAGTTTTCAAAAAAAAATTCAAGATAATAAGACATTAATTCATCAGAGAATATTGACCATGTAATAGGAGCATCAATCTTCTTCTTTTGAGCACAAAACCAATGATACAAAATGAATGGATCAGGTTCTAGGTAGAAAGATGCCACAACTACCTTTTGAGATCTAAGAGTTTGGTGTAAATCAAAAAGATTTTCAATTTGAGTGATCCAAGTGAGTATATCCTTATCATCAAACTGGCAAAAGTCTACTTTTGGCAACATCAGTTTTATCCCCATATTGGCAGTGTGAGTATTAAGAGGAGGACTAGAAGGAAAAAGTGGAGGGTTGTTGAGTGGTAAGTGAGATGAAATGAGATCCAAGTGTGTCATGATTTGATGCAACTTATTGTTTATGCCATTAAGCTCCCCATGTATTGTTGATATTTGAGGTTGGACTTGCACATCCTTATGCATTAGGCCATGTAGGTCTAATTGGATTTGTGAAATTATATCAGATGATTCAAACTCCATGTCATCTTAGGGGCTTCCTACACTTTCCCCTATCCATGGGTGTTAGGACCAACCATATAAAGGATTGATGGTGAACCTTATTTTAGCCTATTGAGCTAACCTTGACCACTAAGTTTTAAAAATATTTAGGCCAAAAATTGCAAATATCAAAGAACATACCCAAACTAATATTTTTCAAGGTATCCAAAAGAATAAAAATTATACAAATTGTAAGCTATGGAGAAAATTTAAAAAATAAATAAAATTAAGATAAATTTTAAAAAATAGATCCAAATGAGCTGAAATTTTAATACAAACTTACTTGAATTATTTTGAAACTCAAGTAAAAACATTGCAGAGAAATTTGCACCTATTTTCAAGATATATCAAAATTTCAAAATCTAGGGTTTTTGCCCTGATTATGGCCCAAATTGACATTTTGATACCACTTGGAATGCTATTAATTCACCAAATAATAAGATATACAGTAGTATATCATAATTATATGGAATTATAGTAGAAAATATTAATAATAGCTAAGCCACTTCAAGGGGGAAACATGCCAAATGCTTTCAATAAGAATGAATACTCAATTATGATGCTGAATAACTAACCCTACCTCTAATATATAGTCTAACAAGGCCATGTCCCACCCATAAGCTGACCTAATAAGTATATGAATGCATAAATAAATGTAAAATAATATGAAAAAGAATTATGCAAGCCACAAGTCAACTACACATATCCAAGGATATGCCAATGGTTAAGGGTGTAACACACATGCAATCCAAAGATTCAATGACATACAATAGAGTGAAAATTTCAATAGACCTATGAAGGGATATAGGAATGACAAGTGACACCATATAGAGTGCCTAGGTGATAGATCAATGGTTCATGGGTGCTTTTGTAAGTCAATAAGTCAATGAACCTATGAGTAAGCATATAGATGAGACATGTCATAACCATGGTGAATGGAGCAAAGATCAGCCAATAGTGTTTGACCTATCAAATTTTGATATGATGATGTAAGGTATATATGGAGTTTTTAAAGAGCTCAGGTAAAACAAGAAGCTACCATGTGATGAAAATCCATTAGCTTGACAGCAACTGACTGTGTAGAATATGAAAATCCCATAGTTCCTCCAAGTGGTATTATCGTATAGGTCCTCATAGAGATATAATAACTCAAAATAAAAGGTAATGTTGAAGGGGTGTCGAGATCCCACATATCTACCAAGTGGCATGATCAAATTCATCATGTAAACAAGGATCTAGTAGTTCTAGTCTTAGGTGGACTATTTAAATATCTAGACCCAGTGACATGTTGACACAAGTCCTATGGGAAATGGTCACATTTCAAGTTAATGAATAGAGAGACATGGCATTACAACAAAGGTAGAAAACCCACATTGAATATGTAGCTTATAAAGCATGTGGCCTATAGGTAAGTCATAGTTAAATAAGTTCAATGATCAAAGTTTGATCCTAGATTTAAAGGAACAATAGAGCATGTTTAATCTAAGAAAATGAGATCAATGATTTTTCTTGTAAATGGATGAAGATTTCAGGCATGGCAAGGAATATTTTTCGGTTGGAAGCATCTTGCTAGAATTTGGTTGGTTGCTTTGTAATTTTTAAAATTAGAATCCATAGTCCCATATTTGTATAGGGTGTAAAATTTATAAGTAGAGGGATTATCCTCTATTGTACAGGTTGTTATTGGCTATTCATTTTCTCTAAGTCTAGGTTATGCAAAAAAATTCTTGGGATCAATTGTTGTGTGTAGATCGTATCTCCCTTGCTAAAGTCGTTGCAAGTGTAAAACCATTAGTAAGATTTTAGAGAATGTTTATGTCTCCCTTGTCAAAAGATCAAACACACCATGCTTGCCCCCATGGCAAAAATTTAAAAATTTGATGTATGTAATATTCTTTTGCAAAATATTGTTGACTAGATATTTAGCTCTATGCTTACTATTGGTTGTCATTTTAATGATAGATTTGAATTATAAAACCATTTATTCATTATTTTAGATTATGTTGTTGAATAACTTGTTAGGGCACACTATGTTTATGGATTCAATGCGAAAGTGTATGTGAAATTATATTTTGAGTGTATGTTTCTAGGGTTTCAAAATCATCTAAGTATTTGCATTTCAATGGCATCAATTACTGCAAACTACTCCTGGTAGTTCCCACTAGCTTGCATTTGAGTTTTTTTTTGTATCTTTCCAAAGAACAATGTCATGAATACTAAAAGGTACCCTGATATTTAAAACCTACTAGCATACCACCATGTTTTAATAATTAACTAATTGTCTTACCCCATCCTACTCTACAAATAATAAACCATTTGCATACTATAAGTTTTATTTTCCCTGTAAATTTATAAAATCTTGCTTATAAAACATGCATTTGCATCTTGTGTTTTGAATCATAGTGCTACAATTTTCCATTTCACCCCTGTTGTTGAAGATTCTATATAATTAAGATTGTAGTCATATAACCATCTATCATGAGTAGTTTTTTTATTCTATGTGACAACCCTTCTCGAGTGGATTTAAAGAGTTTGGTTGGGCCATAGTCACTTTGTGTTCTCATGTGCAAATAATCCCCATGGAGGTTGAATTGGAAAATCTCTCCATGTGAGATAGCTACCTGATAGGTCCTCTCACCTTGGTTCAGGTAGAGCCAGTAGTAACAGGCAGCTGACCATACCCTTTATCAGTGCCTCTAGTCATTTTTTCTATTCATCCCTTTCCTGATGTCAAACCCTAAATCAACTATAATGAAATATCTTTGGGTTTTTCATCTTTTTTTTCCATTTTATTCAATTGTTCTAGGTTGAGCAAAATAGGTGTAGAATTGGAAACCAACACCCAATTATTGTTATTAGCGATAAACTAAATCAAAGTCTTAAATACTTGTGTTGTTGGGGACTCTTGTAGAAAATTGTAAGCATTTAATGTTATGAAATTCTCTACTATTATTTTCTACATTTAGATTATCATGGCTATCAACACTATATCAATCCATTGGGGATGTGCTAGGAATTAAAATATTTGATGATTTGACTTCTGTTGAATTTATCATAAAGAGCTATTAAAATTACATGTTGGAATGTTGTTTCTCCCCTTTTAGACATAATTATGAAAATAATATTGTCTTTGTGTTATTATCACATCATTAAATTTAGAAAAGTATGTTTTTAGCATGTATCAATCTTTTTTTATTAACTGTTATATTCTAGAATTTTGGTTCTAGTTATGACTCTGATTTCATCATTTGGTTTCAAGAAAGATTAGTGCATAGTTTGAACATCTGTGTTAACTTTTAGCTTTGATTATTTTCTTTCTTACAAAGCTAGAAGGATTAATATCATCCTTCAAAGGTGATCCATGCAATCAAATTGTCTCACCCTTAAGTATTTATAAAATAAGGAGCCAAGTTTCTATCCTATTGAAGGGCAAGGTTCAACTGCGAAGAAGTGTCATGATTGCCAAGATTTTGATAATATTAATTTTTTTGGTCAAATACCCATTATTAAGTAATTTCATATCCCTTTTAGTCATTCTAAAACTCATAGTCCTACTTACTACCCAACTCCTTCTCAACTAGTTGAATCCCTTCCCAAGTTTGATCCTACAAGTCCACCTCATTCATCCCCTCACATCCCTTTGCTAGTTATTTTTTAACCTCAAATTGAAGCAATAATAACCATAGGGACCCAAATGAGAATTAATATCCTACATTCAACATTCCTAGATTAGGCCTACAAATTTTGATGACATGGAAGGTTATCCTAATGAAATCCCAAATGAATTAATGAAATGCCTTCTAAAATTTCAAGTGAATAATTGCAATAAGTGGTGAGCAACACCTGAGGGATTTTCATAATATCATTGAATATTATGAGGTTGAGCAAAAATATGTGTGCATTAAATTTTTTGTGCACGCATTGGAAGAAGATGCATGATATTATTTCAATTCTCTTCCCTATGCATGCATTGATTCATGAGAAGAAATGAAGAATGTTTTCAAAATACAATATGGTGAAAGAGTTGATACAAGGTTCCTTTTGGTTGAGTTTACAAACATAAAAAATAACCCCAATGAGTATGTGCAATACTTTAATACATGGTTCAACAAAGCTATGATGCATTTTCTTGAGATTATAAGGCCTAGTGATACAACGTGATTGATAAAATACTATGATGTCTTTGATAAGATAGTTGTGTATTACTAGTGGGATAAGGCTCCCATGAACCTACGATCGACATTCAATATGGAAATTTAAATTTAGAATAACATAAAGGTTGTGGATAATCCCATGAACAAGTGGACTGAAGTGAAAACATAGTTCACTATGAATGCCAATCTTGAGGAGACAATTAAGACCTTTTCCTCTATTGTCAAAGAAATTCATACAAGCTTTCTTGGGCTAAGAAGAGGGTCCCTTATGTGTTTACCATTCATGAGAGGGATCCAAATCCAAATTAATCACAAAGGGGACCTACTTTCTATAATCAAGACAATGATAGAGGGAAGAGGCCTACAAATGATGAATGAATAGATAAACATCATAATAGAGGGGTTGTGAAAAATGTGCATGATCCATTAAATGCCAAATTTAATGTGGTAGGCTATGACATTGATGTTTATTGGTGTGAAAAGTGTTTCTACTATCAAAGAAATGTCATACAAGCTTTCTTGGGCTGAGAAGAGGGTCCCTAATGTGTTTACCAATCATGAGAGGGATCCAAATCCAAATTAAGCACAAAGGGGACCTACTTTCTATAATCAAGACAATGATAGAGGGAAGATGCCTACACATGATGAAAGAATAGATAAACATCATAATAAAGGGGTTGTGAAAAAAGTGCATGATCCATTGAATGCCAAAGTGAATGTGGTAGGCTATGACATTGATGTTGATTGGTGAGAAAAGTGTTTCTATTGTCAAAGAAATGCCATACATGCTTTCTTGGGATAAGAAGAGGGTCCCTTATGTGTTTACCATTCAAGAGAGGGATCCAAATCCAAATTAGGCACAAAGGGTACCTACTTTCTATAATCAAGGCAATGATAGAGGGAAGAGGCGTACACATGATGAAATAATAGATAAACATCATAATAGAGGGGTTGTGAAAAAAATGCATGATCCATTAAATGCAAAAGTGAATGTGGTAGGCTATGACATTGATGTTGATTGGTGTGAAAAGTGTTTCTGCTATCAACGAAATGTGATACAAGCTTTCTTGGGCTGAGAAGAGGGTCCCTTATTTGCTTACCATTCATGAGAGGGATCAAAATCCAAATTAAGCACAAAGGGGACCTACTTTCTATAATCAAGATAGTGATAGAGGAAAGAGGCCTACACATGATGAAAGAATAGATAAACATCATACTAGAGGGGTTGTGAAAAAAGTGCATGATCCATTAAATGCCAAAGTGAATGCAGTAGGCTATGACATTGATGTTGATTGCTGTGAAAAGTGTTTTTGTTGTCAAAGAAATGTCATACAAGCTTTCTTGGGCTAAGAAGAGGGTCCCTTATGTGTTTACCATTCATGAGAGGGATCCAAATCCAAATTAGGCACAAAGGTGACCTACTTTCTATAATCAAGACAATGATAGAGGGAAGAGGCCTACACATGATGAAAGAATAGATAAACATCATAATAGAGGGGTTGTGAAAAAAGTGCATGATCCATTAAATGCAAAAGTGAATGTGGTAGGCAATGACATTGATGGTGATTGGTGTGAAAAGTGTTTTTGCTATCAAAGAAATGTCATACAAGCTTTCTTGGGCTGAGAATAAGGTCCCTTATGTGTTTAACATTCATGAGAGGGATCTAAATCCAAATTAAGCACAAAAGGGGACCTACTTTCTATAATTAAGATAATGATAAAGGGAAGAGGCCTACACATGATGAAGGAATAGATAAACATCATAATAGAGGGGTTGTGAAAAAAGTGCATGATCCATTAAATGCCTAAGTGAATGCGGTAGGCTATGACATTGATGTTGATTGGTGTGAAAAGTGTTTCCCTGTACATCCTCTGTGTGATACAATTTAACTGATTAATGAAGATATGGATGAACTTGAGTCTGCATCATATGGTGATGAAATTATGATGTTCATTTGTCAAAATCCTTGAATCAAAAATTATGCCTCCATAAAATTGATGAGTGTTGTTACTATTAATTAGTTTTGGAATGTGGTACAAAAGGTATGTGTCCAAACTTGTAAATTTGCTTGTGAGGTTAATATGGCACAATCATATGAATTACCTATACATGATTTTAAATTTCTAAAATCAATGATGATTTTAAAATGTGAAGGGAGAATTCTGTTAGTTGAGGATAGGTAGATGATAATTTATGTATTAGTTTCCCAAGAAAATGAATACTACTTGAGAAGTAGGCAACCACATGCTACTCCTCAAAACACTCCCCCTACAAAACCAAGGATAGGGGATGCATGTAAGGAAGCAAAGAAAACTAAGAAAATTCCTAATACTTCTAAACCAAATTTCATTTCCCAAATTTCTAAGCCTAGAGGTACCATCGTTAAAAATAAAGTACCCTTTTTATCTAGTATTCCTAAGGGTGTGAATGTTGTTAAACAAAATCCACCATTGAAGGCTGTTACTAAGCATGAAGATCCACCCCAGCCTACTCGACTTCATACCTCAAGTGATTAAATTCTAGATGAAGGTGTTGTTACCCTTCTACAAAATACTCCTCTCCCTTATTTTAGTATATGTGATATGGCTCAAGTGTTGAGCCAATTGAAAATCACCGTGCTACTTGTTCAATTATTAAGAATACCTAGCATAGGAAGAGGGCATTTGAATACTTTGAATTTGGTGATAATTTAGTTGTAAATGAAATTGATTCACCCCAAATAACCCCCAAAATTGATGAAGAATATGAAGGGGTTGATGAACCTGCTCCAAAAGTCTATCTGGGAACTACATTAGTTGAGAGTCAGCTGAATGTGGATCCATTTTATACAACCCTATTTATCAATGGTCTTATTTTCAAATTTTCATATTTGATTCTAGTTTTTCTTGTAACATAATGCCCTTACATGTCTTAAATGAGCTTGGAGTTAAGATTACATCAGCCTTTTACAAGTTTTATGTCATGGAATTATGAGAAGTTCCAGTTTTTAGACAAGTCAAGGGGTTGTTATTGAGTTGGCATTGCATCTAGGTAAGTATTTAAATATGAAAGTGGTAGTTGTGGATTTCCCACCTAAGTCGGGGATGCTGCTATGATGTAAATGGGTTTCTAACATGGGTGAAAGTGTACAAATGAATCTTTCCTATGCTGCCATTAAATTAGAGGTTAAGATGGGCAAACATTATAGAGAGCTGAATATGATACATGTAATTTAAGATCCAAAACATGCTCAAAATGAAGTATTTTACATAGACATTAGGTTTGGGAACTCCATTAGGAATGTTGACACTAATGAACAACCTGTTGCTCTTGATTTTGAAATTGATAGCAAAGATGTAGTTTTTTAGGTGTGTTTTTATGGGGCTTACTCTAATTTTGGAAATGGAATAGGGGTTGTATTATATGCACCCAATGGTAAGTGTTTCAATTTTTATTTTTAGCTAGTCGTTGAGTGCACTAATGATACTATTGAGTATGAGGCACTCTTATTTGGTTAACGAATTGTCTATGAACATGAAATTAAAATATTTATTTTCAAGGGCAATTTTGAGCTAGTAGTATATTAGGTTCATAATGCTTATGCCACCAAAAATAAAAGGTTAAAATAATATCATAATGTTATTTGGGATTTACTTGAATTCTTTGATGTATTAAACATTTGTTATCATGATAAAAGTTTCAATGGGGAAGCTAACAAACTTTCAAGGTTAGGTGCTACATTTAACATTGAAAATATAAGCCCTGATTATTAATATTAAGTGGAGGTGCTTGTTAGGACTTCAATCCTAGACAATGTTCATTACTTGCAAGTGTTTAATGATGATGAACAAATTAAGAGGTTTATAAATTATGAAGCTAATTTTCGTGATCAGCTCATAGACTTGAAATCTATTATTCAGGTTTGTGATTGAAACTAAACCTTGTTTGGTAAGGACATTATCCAGCTAATGACAAACATGCTCCAAAAAGGATTGGTAAGTTTGGAAGCATTTTTTGATGGAGAAGATAGAATCAAGACTCGAGATTCATTTATTTTAAAGGATGTGAATGAGTGTGAATTAGATTATCATGAGAATCCAAGGAAGGTTAGGCTAGGTACTCACCTAAGTACAATAGAGAAGCAGGTTTACATGTAACTACTAAAAAAGTACCAGGATTGTTTAGCATGGTCCTATTCTGAGTTGAAAGCATATATGGAAGACATGTTCTAACATGTCATCTTTTGTAGGCTGATATCAAGTATTTTAGGTAGAAATAAAGACCTATTAACCCCATCTTGGCTACTAAGATGTGAGATGAGTTAAAAAATGTAAAGGACAATGGTATCGTTCAACCCATCAGGTATTCATCATGGGTTACAAATTTAATCCCTGTGAGAAAGAAAAATGGTGACATTTGCTTGTGTATGGATTTTTAAAATTTAAATAAAGCTTCTTTAAAAGATAATTATCCCCTTCCCACTACAGACATCCTATTGCAAAGTGTTGCAGGATTAGAGGTTTTGTTCGCTTTAGACAACTTCTTGAGATATAACCAAGTTATGGTGAACAAATCTGAGAGACTGAGGACCACATTTGTAATGCCTTAGGGCATGTATGTATATATGAGAATGCCTTTTAGGTTAATGAATGCTAGTGCAATGCTTCAATGAGATATGGACATTGATTTTATATGGATGATATACAAGTTTATAGTTGTGTATCAGGATAATATTACTGTGTAACCCAAGACTAGAGAAGAACATTAGGAGCATCTAGATAAAGTGTTGATCAGATGTAAAGAGTTTGGAATTTTCTCAATCCAATGAAATTTCACTTTGAAGTATAAAAGGACAAGTTTCTTAGACATATAGTGTCCTAATTGACCCCAAGAGGGTAGAAGTCATTGACAAAGTACCCATCCCATAGTTCAAGAATGGAATTCAGTACTTCTTTAGATAAATTAATTTCATAAGAAGGTTTGTGTCTAGCTTTATAGATATTACTTTGCCTATCACTTCTATGTTGAATAATGATTAAACCATAAATTAGAAGGAGAAGATTATGTAGGTATTCAATGACATCAAAGGAACTCTAATGTCTACCCCTATTTTGGTTAGCCCTGATTACACTAAGCCATTCAAATTTTCTATTTTGCATCATATAACATTGTTGTTGTTGTCATGTTGTAAAAGAATGAATATGGTCATGAGTAGCCAATAAATTTATTTAGAAAATATATGCAAGGTGTTGGAATGAATTACACCATCATATAAAAATAAGCCTTTACTCTCTTGAAGGTTGTTAAAGCATTCAGACATTATATTATGAGTTTAATGTTTTTTTATGTATTCCATACCATGGTAAAGGAAATCCTGACTTAGACTAAAGTAACTAGCAAGAGATGAAGGTGGATCAACAAGTTACAAGAGTATGACATAGATATTCAGACCACCAAGTTAGTGTGAGGGATGGGTCTAGCCAAGCCCATGACTAATACCAATTCGCAAGCCGTTGAGGGAAATATTGTTATTTTCAATGTTGATTATTTCTTGAGTCAATTTAACATGTCTCCATGGTATAGAGACATTGTCTATTATTTACAAAATTTGAATTGTCCCTCTGACTTGGATAAGAATCAAAGAAGGAATCTTAATCTTGTTTCCCAAAAATACCTCTTGATAGAAAATTGACTTACATGGAAGAATCTAGATGGGTTTCTCCTAAGATACATGCTAGAAGAACAAATTGTTGACCTAATTGATGACTTCCATATTGGAGTGTGTGGTGGCCATTTTGCACCGAAGGTTATAATGTATAAAATTTTTAGATCTAATTATTAGTTACCTTCACAATACAAAGATGTTGCTCAGAAAGTTAGAAAGTGTGAGAAGTGTTAGCACTTTGCTAGGAGGATGAAAGATTTTAGTTCTCTTCCCTTGTAGCCTATGATGATTGAAGGACAATTTAGACAATAGGGAATGGATTTTATTGGAGAAATTATTGATTCATCAAGCACTAGATATAGATGGATATTATTTGTAATTGACTAATTTAAAAAATGGGTTGAGGCGGTCACTAGAAAAAATGTTACGCACCAAGTGGTTATGAACTTTTTACTAAATCAAATTATTTATAGATTCAATGTTTTTATCAAATTTATTAATGATAATGGCATGAGTTTTAAAGCTAAAACTTTACTCCCATTGTATCAAGAGTACCTTATTGAATTGACCTATGCTTCCAATTACAACCCTCAAAGAAATGGGAAAACAAAATCCAGTAATTAGAACTTGTTCAAAATCATTAGGCAAACATTAGAAATAAATAAGAAGAAGTGGAGTGAACAACTAAAGTTTACTTTGTAGGCTGATAAGATCATGCCGAAGAGAGATATAAGAAAAATCCCTTTTTAGCCTATCTATGAAGCTCAAAAAAAATTTCTTGTGATGATCAAAATAACCACTATGAAAGTATGATGAAATAGATTATTGAGATTAATGAAATTAGGAGACAAGCTCATTAAAGACACCTCATGTTCAGGGAAAAGTTGAAGAAGATATTTGATAGGAAGATCACTCCATGAACCTTCCAAGTAGGTGATTTAGTTCTACTTTGGCATAACAACCATGCATAGAAATGTAATCATGACAAATTTAATTCCTTGTGGATGGGTCTCTATTCCATTCATTATCAGATTGGGGAACATACTTTCTTCGTAAGAGACTAGATGGTGAAATACTATATTTTTTAGTCAATGGAAGATATCTAAAATACTTCCTTCATTGAGTCTGTAATTGTGTACATAATTATTTAATTTATAGTCCTTTTTTTACTGCTTTATCTCCCCTTTACTTTGGGCCTTGCTTATACAGTTTCCTTTCATGTTTTTTTTTCAGATCCTCCTTATCTTTTTCTGTTAGTCTACCATGTTTTGTTGAGCCTTCATGGGTGTTTGATAATAATTTGTTCTAATTATTACTCCTTGGCCCGATGTATTGACAAATCATCTAATGATTTAGGGTTCTTTAAACACCTGTCAAGGGTATACATCCCCAAGTGAGATCCAGTGTTAGTGCCCAAAAATAAACTAAATAAATTATGCCCTTGTTAAGTATAAATGCCTAATTTGTTTAACAAACTTCTAATTTTCAAGTGTTCATCATATGTCAAGTTTTTTTTTAATTTGGTTTGACAAAAGCTAAGTTGAAGTCATGTATGAGCATCTCAAAATCCTTGTTCCAATTTTCCTAGCTCAGGGCCTTTGATTTAAAATCAAATTTGTTGGGAACAATCTATGTGAGAACATTTTAAATATGACATGGACTTAGTTTAATTTTATACTAAGGTTTAGTCATGTTTATTTACATGACAAAACATTAGTATAAAATTCATATTTGGTCCCTTTTATTTCCCGTGGCCCTTGGTCCCTTTTATATATTATCATGGTCTACCTAATGCTCGGTCCCTCTGATATGAGCTAAGCTTCAAGTCCTATCCTAAAGATTTTATAATATTTTTTATGAACCAAAAACTTAGGCCAAGACTTTATACTAAGTCTTTTATTTCCCCAAACGTTGATTTAATTATTTTTATGTTAATTTGGAGCTAATCATGTCTGACCTGATGGATCGTAATTGAATGATGCATTTTGAATCAGGGAGAGATGATCTAATGGAACATGATCAAAGATGAAAAGTGAAATGACCCAAGATAAGCACAAAGGTGATAAGTGTCAAGTTCATAGTGCACAGTTAAAATCTTGATCATGTTTCCATCAATCAATGGTACATGGCAAATCATACAAATCATAATAAATGGAGAGAAAGAGGCGAAGACTTCAATAAAGCCTCAAGATGAGTTAGAAGGTGACAAGTGTCACTATCTCAAGAGGATTTTAGAGATCTAACAATGTATGAACAATGTTAAAATGTCAATTATACCAAGAGCTCCATGAGAGTGACAAGTGTCACCATCTCGATAGGCAGTCAAAATGCCAACAAAAATACAAAGGGATCTAGAGAGAATAAGTGACACTTATCAGGTGCCTAAGTGGTAGATCAATGGTTCATGGTCCCTTTCATAAGTTAGTAAGTTAACAAACCTATGAGCAAGCATGTAGATGATGTGTCATAATCATAGTGAATGGAACAAAGATCATCCAATAGCATTCAACCTCTTGATCTTGATCAGATGGTATGAGGTAAAGATGGAATTTTTAAAGAGCTTAGTCCAAATAAGAAGCCACCACATGGCGAAAGGGCATTAGCCTGATAGTGATTGATTATGTAGAATATAGAAAGCCCATAGATTCTCTAAGTGGCATCATCTCAAGGGTATTAACAGAGATCTAATGGCAATAAAAGCTAATACTAAAGGGATACTAAGATCAAATGGAGCTACCAAGTGCCATGCTCACTTTCATCACATAGACAAATATCTAGCAGTGCTAATCTTAGGTGGACTATTCAAAGATTTAGACCAAAGGACATGTTAACACGTGTCCTGGGGGCAATGGTCACATTTCAAGTTAATGAACAAATTGACATGACATTGCCACATAGGTAAGTAATTCACATTGAATATGCAACTTATAGAGCACATGTCCTATAGGTGAGTCATAGTTAAATAAGGTTAATGGTCAATGTTCAGTCCTAGGTTAAAAGGATCAATGAAGTGCATTTGATTTAAGCAAATGAGATCAACAACACTAGATGAAGGTAGACATTTCAGCAGAGCTTATATCTAATATGGCATTCCATATTTTAATATTTGGTAATATTTGGCTTAAGAGTTAAAATTGATGGCTCTTACATGGACATGTAATTATTTAAGCATAGAATAAGGTTTGTGGGTCATTCTAGATCATATTTTTGGTCACAGATCATTATTTTCTTATACCACAACTAGAGCATATCAATGCCTTCATTTCAAGAGTAGGTTATTCCATGGCATGCATAAGAAGAAATCCAGCTATCCAAGAGGTTCTAGTTATGGAAGCACATGGTCAAGGGCATATTTAGAAAGTTACATATGAGGACAAAGTTTGTTCAACCTCCACCAAAAAATTTTACCTTCCAATTCATGTTAAAGGGCATCTATAGTCATGAAATCAAAGGGTTTATTATAAATATTCATCATTCCTTGTAGAGGCAGTTAAACCAATTATTTTTATCACAAATGGATGAAGATTTTAGGTGTGGCAAGGAATATTTTCTAGTTGGGAGCATCTTGGTGGAATTTGGAGGGCTGCTTTGCAATTTTAAAAATTGCAACCATAGTCCCATATTTGAATAGGGTGAAAAATGTATAAATAGAGGGCTTCTCCTCTATTTTATAGGTTTTTTTTGGTTATTCATTTTCTCTAAGTCTAGGTTTTGTAAAAATTATTAGGATCAATTGATGTGTGTAGATCTTATCTCCCTTGCTAAGGTGGTTGCAAGTGTAAAGCCACTAGCAAGCTTTAAGAACATGTTTATGTCTCCCTTGTCAAAAGAGAAAACTCATCATGCTTGTGCCTATGGAAGCATTCAAAAAAAATGATGTATGTAATATTTTATTACAGAGTTAATGGAAACTATTTATGATTCTTACTATTTCTTTTTTGATGAAGTGCAGCAATTTGTTTTTCAAATATTGTTGACTGGATATTTAGCTCCATGATTACTAGTGGTTTTTATTTATACATAGATTTGAATTATAAAACCCTTTCTACATTAGTTTAGAATATGTCGTTGAATAACTTGTTATAATTCCCTTGGTTTATGTATTCAATGGGAAAGAGTGTGTGAGATTCTAGTTTGATTGTATGTTTCTAGTGTTTTAGAATCATTTGGGTATTTTCATTTCAATGGCATCAATGATTGCAAATTACTCTTGGTAGTTCCCACTATCTTGCATTTAAGTGTTTTTTTTGCATTTTTACAAATAATAATGCCATGAATACTACAATATACCTTGCTATTTGAAAACCCCCATCACACCACCCTATTTTCATAATGAACTAAATTATCCTACCCCATCCTACCTTACAAATAATACACCCTTTGCATACTATAAGTGTTATTTGCCCTGCAAATGCATAAAATCTTACCTTTATAACATGTGTTTGCATCTTGTGTTTTGAAGCATAGTGCTATAGTTTCCCGTTTGACCCCTATTGCTGAAGATTTTATAAAATGAAGATTGCAATCATATGCACATCTATCTTTAGTAGCTTTTATGTTATCTATAGCATTTTTTCATTCCATGTGATAACCCTTCCCAAGTAGATTGAATGATTTTTGTTATGCCCTAGTCACATTTGTGTTCCCATGTGCCAATAATCCCCATAGAGTTTGAATTGTAGGTTCTCTCCATGTCAGCAAGCTACCCCATATGTCTTCTTACCTTAGTTTAGAAAGAGCCATAAGTATTAGGGAGCTGACCATACCCTTTATCAGTGCCTCTAAGTTATTTTCTCCATTCATCCTATTCTTTATGCCAAACCCTTCCCCAACTATAACAACATATCATCAAGTTTTTCATTTTTGTTTGTCATTTTTTACAAATGTCCAAGGCCGAGCAAAAGAGGTGTATAACTAGGAACCAACACATTACACATTTAACATTGAGAAACTTGCTAATACATGAGAGGAATATTATTTTATTCAAATATTTCATGAAAAATATCATTCTACTACACATTGTATGACACTCACAAAAGGGTCCCATGATCGGGGCTACTACTTTTATAATTTTTGGTAGAGAGGTGCCATGCATTATCATAAGTTTAAAAAGTGCTTACAAAATATCTACACCTTAAAACAAGGAGCAACTACTATTTAAGAAGAAGCTTTTAAAGGGTAGAAAGTAGTAGAGGTTGAAGATTTGCATGAATGCTCCTAGTTTTTCATTTGCCAACTATATATTTGTATCCAATCAGATTTATTATTTTTTTTCTTAAAGTAAAATACTCGCAATTTTGTTCAACCACATGTATTGCACAAAAATTTAAAAGTTATAGAAATACTAATAGAGAAAAAAGGATCCTATAATTTCTCATCAATACCTTTTAATAATAAATAACTAACTCCAACATAAGACCTCTACTTTAAAAAATTAATTAATAAGTAATAACCAATCAAACCTTAATACAAAACCCATTCTATATCTATTAACATTATAAATTAAAGAGATTCAACTATTTTAGTTATATACATGTCACACTATATTAATTGAAGATAAAGAAACTAATAGAAAAATTAGGTGAACAAACCGAAAAAGCTAAATTTTAGATTATTTCATTTAAAGATAAGTATATATTAGGATTATATTTTAATGCTCATTTGAAGTCTTCTCAAGATTTAATATAAATCTTATTAAGAATACTAGAGCACGTTTCTAAGTTTCATTTTTTTCAATGTTTTTAAAAAAGAAAAAAATTATAGTATTGTTTCATTAATTAAACAAACATGTATTATTCTCTTTTATATATATTTTGAATTTTCAATAATAAAATTTATTTTATTATATTAAATTTCACTAAACTTACATTTTTTTTACATCTATTTAATGTTGAATATTTATCAATTTTCATTGGTGCTCATATTTCATAGACTTAATTCTATAACATGTTCATATACATAATACCTTAATAGTTTATGGGGGATGTGATTAATTTAAAACCCAAAATCATTTTTAAATTTATAATAAATTATAAAATTGTAAAACATGGTCATATTTTCTTTAAAGCATATAAACTTGTCAACTAACAATATTTAAGGTTAAAATTTCACTTTGCCCATATATTTTCTTTAACAATATAATAGATTCATTGAACTTCATTGCATATTAAAATCAAGTAAATTAATTTGTTATAATAAATTTAATATACTTAATATTTTAAAAACAACTATGTTTATGCTCTTAAAAAAAATGTTTTCAAAAATCCTCAAATTCAATGAAATGACCTAGTTTCCAAATATAAAGCTCAACATTTTATTTATTAGCATCTCTAAAATATCTTCTACTATGACAAGGTAATCTTCTTCACCTCACAACTACAGGGAGGATATGTTGTAACCTATAATGGCCAATGGTATTTATTTCATACAATGTATGTTTGTTTTCAAAATTTATATATTATAGATAATTTCGTTCAAGCTGAGTGATATTGAAACTTGGGTTGGTTTTCGAAGCCTAAACCCCCTTTGGACATCGTTGGAAAAATTTCCATGTCCAATTATTGGCACCTTTGGGCTTATTCCATGGACCATTTTATACGGTCCTTATAACATGTCAAGGCATTATTATATGGTCCCAATAGTTTGCTTGTCTCGTATTGATTTAAGTGGATGGGTCCATCCACATGTTTTCACCCCACATTTTTTATTGTTTGGAAATTTGTAAGACAATATTTTTCACTTTGAATTAAAATTTATATGTAATTAAAGATTTGTTGCATCTCAAATTAAATATTTATTGCATCTCATTTTAGAATCTATAGTAAATATATTATTAAGCATATTTTTGATAGATTATGCTTTATTCGCCAACCCCTCTTTTAATATATCATCTTTTAATTAATTTTATACACACTTTGCTGTAAACTTATATAAGACCATATAATTCGTTAACTATATTTCAAAAATAAAATAAAAATTAATAAATAATATAAAAGCTAAAATAGTGAAAAAATGGATCATCTACAGTCCTCCCCTGCCTCCCATCACTGCTCACCCACCTTCCTCACAATTAATTCAAACAAATTTAAAACTATATTTTTTCCATTATATAAAATGAAGCATAGTCTATCTTCATAAATAAACAAGGAAATAAAATAAAATAGATGATCATGTTGAAAGATATGTAAAGGAATAAAAACACAGTATATGTTTTTTAAACATATAAAAGCAGTCTTAAAATTAAATAAATATTTAAATTTTATTTTATTTAATGAATATGAAAAATAATATTTGTAGAAAGAGGAGAATCACTTTAATGTGGTAGTTGTATTTTTTATGAAATGTTTTAATAAAATTTAAAATGTTTATCATGGTGGAATGTGGTTGTTTTCTTTATGAATTATAAATATATATTTCATTATATTTTTATATTTAGTTCAATAATTTAAATTATTTTTTAATTACATAAATATGTTTACTTAACATTATCAATTTATAATTATATATTTATTTTCAAAATATAAAAAAAGATGTCAACATTCTATATAATTAAATGATTTCATATAATATCTTTAAACATATAATCAAAAAATTATACATTTTTATATCACATATATTATAATATACATACAATATTTCAATAATTATTAAAATAATATATGTTATGCTCGGTGAACCATAATTTACTTAAAACTTCAAATTGGGAGACTTCACTTGTCTACCAAATGACTGAATTTATTAGTACTGCCTGATACTATTGTGAAGGACTCAACATTAATTTTCATTGGTAACCGTTTCCCACCAATAGGAAAACATTCTTGCCAAGAAATAAAACGGTTTCCGAATGTTTCAATTACTTTCCTAATTGACAGTAATGAGTGAATAGTCATTGCAAACTGTGTCCAACGAAATGTGTCTTTGTTTAGCAATGAAAAGTGTTTTTGCTTTAACTTTTTTTTTTTTTTTTTTAATGGATTAGAGGGATGCAATGGCAGTTTCATTAACCTGTACATTTTCTATCAATTTAATTTGTTTGAATTTTTGACAAAGCCAACGGTATGTGGACTGAGAATTAGATGCTAGATTTATGCTATTAGAGGCAATGACACCATGGTGAAATCTACAGTCTATTGCCATGGAAAACTCTGATCGGTATTTCGAAAGCATTTTGAGTTTTTTCCACTGTCTGCCAGTCTTTCTCCCGAAATTCGTTTCTATGTCTTCTCTTCTTATTATTTTGAGATTACTATTTTTATAGTTGCAACATGCATAGTGTCTGCCACTGGTAAATTAATCTTTGACTATGACATTGGAATTTTAGGTAGTAGCTACAGATATAAATCTCTTTTTATTTGTATTTTCTAGCTATTTCTTATTTCATATGATTTATGTGACTACAACTACAGGGGGAGTTACATCGATGACATCGTTTTTGAATAAATTCTTTCTCAAATTATTTAGGAAAGAAGTTAACACAAATTCGAATGAATACTGTAAGTTCGACATCCAGATTCTTACTTTATTCCCTTCCTCGCTGTACATGGTAGGATTAATGTTTTCAGTTTCAACCTCGTCTATTACCAAGGATTTTGGGTGGAAAGTTTCGATGATGACAATGGGTTTCACTTTATTAATCAGTGCAACTCTTAATGGGACTACTGTAAAAGTCGCGATGCTCATAGTTGGACGTATCATGCTAGGATTCAGCGTGGGGTTCGCCAATCAAGTAAGTCAAATCGTAGTTTAAGAGCTTCTTTTCTAAAACGATTCTTACAACATATTTAATTTTACTTGCAACAGGTTTTACCTTTTCACTGTTATTCCTCTATAGGTTCTATGATATACATATCTCCAACTATTTCAGACCTAAAGTGCCAAGAATTTACTTTTCAAGAGTTTCGGAGTTTGGCATTGCCTCTTATTCTGTAAGAGACATATCCTTGTCTTTGCTTCAGTCTATAGACTAACTTTTTAGTTTATTTGGTCATCTTGGAATAGATATTTGATAGTAACTTGAGAATCCAAAGCCATTCATTTGTTCTAAGAAAGGATGTTATTCTAATTTTCTACTGGCAGTTTACTTATATTGCTCTTTTAATTTGTATTTCTAAAAAGGCTTAGGGAACTATTTGATGAAATATCCAGCTCCTTATGTGTGGAAATTTTTAAATTTGAATTGTCCACATTATTATAATCCGTTTCTTGGGTGTATCAGTAATTGAGAATATTACAATTTATTGTGTAAGACACTAATTTATGGTCTTTTCTAAAATCAAACTTGACACAAATCTATTATAGATTATAGAACATAAACTTTTTCTTCTTAGTCAATTTTGTTGCATTTACATGTTTCTAAAGAGTGCACCCAATTGATTTAGACATTTTCCAATCCCATGATTCTCATCGAATTAAGAGGGTTATTACTAAAAAAATGCAATCATATTAGGGTGTTATAGGTTTAAACATTACAATGCAATTTTTTTTTAATAATTATGAGCGATTTAGGAACCATAATCTACATTTGAAAACCATGTTATCCCTGTAAAATATGGCGATGAGATAAATTCTTTCGGTCAAAGCTAGATCTTCACTCACTTATTAAACCAATATCGATTAAAGCCTTCTAGATAGAATGTATAATAGTATTAGCCATTAAACTAAATACGATAGACCAAAGATTGTAAATGTGGTCATTGTCAGGGAGGATAAGCATGAATCGATGTCTCTATATGAAAGTGGAGAGAATATCTTGTTTGTCTTAGTTTTGTTGTTGAAATTAATATATCTTTTCATTAATACATTTTTTTTTATAATTTTTTTTACAGTTATACAGGGTCATGGTTTATTTCTTGCTAAAGCCTAATTTTGTTATTAGAAGGAAAGATTTGTACTTTGAATAACATAAATAATTGGATGTGTCTTAATTTTTTTTTAGTATCATATTGTTTGAATTCATGGAATCATAGATTTGTTGTAATCAAAGCTTTATGGATGGTTTATGACTTATCTAAGGATTTATGCAAAAAAAAATTATAAATTTCAAATATTATGTTATTTTTACAAATTAATGCACATATACCATTTTTTAAAATAATATGTTTCCTATTTTCATACATTTATAATATGTCCATAGATGAATTGATTTTGTTCTTCCCAAAGCCTTGTTTTGTCATTAAATATTAAGATATGTCCTTTGAATAATATAACGAAGAGGTTTTATCTTCATTTTTTGATATTGTTATGTTGATTAATGGAATAGAATGGAATCATTGGCTTCTTCTAGATATAACTATACAAATAATTTATGGGTCAGGTTAGATTTAATGTGAAAATAGGTTGTGGGTTTGAAATATTGTATTGTTTTCATAGCTTGACATGCATAAACAAAAGATTGGGAATGTTTTAGTTATCAACTGAATTGAAATCTAATTATTGTTTGTATAATTTTGTAGTGAGAATATTTTATGTCTTAGTTTTCTTGGTTATATATATATATATATATATATATATATATATATATATATATATATATATATATATATGGATAATAAATTTACTTACATGAATGGAGGGTCATGATTTCATTACTGAAAAATCTAATGCTACAAAGGGTAATTTTTGCATAACAAAGATTATAATGCTTATGGATCTCAGTATGAAACTAGTAAAATGAATGTAAAAGTGTGATGTTTATTTATGTGATTTTATTTATTTATTTTTTATAATTTGAAATAGTTTTATTTATTATAACTCATTCTAAATCATTTAAATAATTTTAGAGATTGTATTTTTTTTTTTTTTTTTTTTATATTTAGAAGAAAAGCTCAAGAACAAGTTGTGTCATTCCATTCACATGAAATCATCTATGCAATTATATGTTATTCAAAGATGGGTATGTGCTAAATTGTTGATATTTTAATTTAACTTTACATTGTATGAATTTAATTAGGTCATTACAAAGTGTTAATAATTATTGCAATTAATGTGATCTTTTTTTTATATGTCTTAACGTAATAACTATTTGCTAAAATAAATCTTTATAAAATAAATAGTTTTATAAATTTAAAATAAATTTATTTTAATCTTTGAATAAATATCAAAGTGAAAAAAATAAAATTTATATCACAACACTAAAATTTAATGGAAAACATGATAATATGTATTACATGTTGGTATCATTTTTAATATCATTGTTACAAAACATGGAAGCCTAAATAAATTAGTTTGGTAAGACATGCTTTACTTTACTATAAAATTTTGGATATGAATGGATAAAAAATATATTAAATTATTATTTTTTTAATTAATGATAAAGGGTAGTTTTTTTTTTTTAGCTAGGGACCCTTATTCTAGAAGAGAAATACAAAGTCAAGGTCATAGCAGTCAAATGTAACAATTCCTTCGACATCAAAAGACTAAAGAAAAACAGCCAAAGAAAAATTAATAAGCAACAAGAAAATGGCCTCAAATGACAAGATTTTCAATAATAGCCACTACCCAAACAAATAAATAGAACAAAAGAGAGACCATCTAGGAATCTTCCATGAGATTATCTTTGTTAGATCTGAGAGACATTGTCAAGGGTCTCAAACCCTATTTACCTTTGCCTTTATTTTTATGGATAACTATTTTCCACTCTCCTTCCTCCTCTTGATTTGGAAATGTGGGAATGGTTGTATCAAAAAAATTCCACTTGATTCTATGTTTTTACAAAGTCAAACACTCCTTGTTTTTCTAATGGATACTAGGCTATTGGATCTGATCTAATCTCTACATTTCCATTAGTTCTCTCATGTGACACATCAACCCTCCCCCGCCCCCCTATCCTTGGTCATGGCCTCATAACATAATGTTTCATTTTTATGTTTGTGATCCTCTTATTCTTTGTGGATCTCTGATTCCCATCCCTCAATATCATTTTCACTATCCACTACGGATGGAACCATATTATGTTAATTATTTACTTCTTTCCACCATAATACCATCTTATAAAATTTTAAACTTGGGAAATCATTGACAAGATGCCCCGTTTTGAAACATTTTTTGCACCTAAAAGGGACACCTTCAAATTCAAAGGGTTACATCCAATTTTTCTCCCCCACCTGCAGTTCTATTTAGGAATGTAAATCTGTAGAAAAATTTAAATAAACCAAAATATGGGAATATGTGGAATGTCCCTTAATATAAGTCAATTTTTCAATTGTCCAAAAATTGCCTAATGTATTTTTATGCCTGAAACCACCATGTCATCTAAAAACTAGTAATGAAGATATGGAAGCCTAATGCAAATGAGTTTGAAATTTAAAAAAATTAGTCTATGTATTAAAATTTGGATGGCAAGGTTTTACCAATAGAGTGTGATTATCTTAGTCCCAAACCATGACATTAAAAGCAACATTTTTATCTTCTATAAAATTAAAATTAAAAATTAAAAATCTATAAAATAGGGATGGATATGTATTTTACTTTGCACCTTAAATTTTCATTAGGTTGATATCCACTCATGTAAAGCTACCAGAGTCAGCCATAACCCTTTAAACATAAAAACCATTCCTTTCATAGTTAACCATTTTTCCCTTGGAGTAATAACTTCAATCTCTTGTTTATCAAGTAGTATGATAGGGGTATCCTTGGCTGCAATCATAGGAGGGATTTTGAGTCCTCCCAAAGCCTCAACAAATGATCTTTCACATGTTATTTTCTAGTTTGTAGGTTTAAATTGTGCCTTTGCTTCTAATAACATTGGATCAATGCTCCCCTATTTCCATCCTCATATTATCTTAGCTAGATCCACCAAACATTGAGTATTCCACAAATTCAAATGTCTTGTGTGTCCTAGGGTTTGACCAACTACCTCAAATCTAGGCTTGCAATCCATAAGCCTCTGATCTATTCTAAATCTACCTCTATTGGGAATAAAATGCTCGATGACCTCCTTTTCACTGCCATTCTTAGTAGTGATGATAGGGTCAGTAACACTCTTCTCCCCTAAACCTTCTAAAAGAGCCCTTCATTTATGTATCTCTAACTTAGTGAATGAAACCATTGGAATGCCTTTTTTCTAGTGATCCACAATCTCCATCACATGTTCTTTCATGCATTTCAATCCCTTAGTGGCTATGAGAATGGGTGCCACCATCGAGCCAAAAATCACCACAGAGCTCTCTCCATTAGGGTTTGTGATTCCCATTGCAACCATCTAAAATAATAATAATAATAATAATAATAATAATAATAATAATAATAATAATAATAATAATAATAATAATAATAATAATAATAATAATAATAATAATAATAATAATAATAATAATATAATAAATTATTATATAGGTTTATTATAAAAGTAATTTTGAAAACTTATTTTACAAATATAAAGCATCCATTGAAAAGAAATTACACTGGAAGTGTTACCTTTTTTTATTTAGTTACTCATTTTGTAGTTATAAATGAATCTCAATAATTATTTGACTGTTATCAAGGCCAAAATATTAACTTATATCTCATTTCATTGGATAATTATCTTAAATAAAAAAAATATATCTCTTAATTATAAATATCCATTAGATTGGTATTTGATTTTATACCCAATCGATGACCCAAATTAATTTTTGGTTGTTGAATACATCATCTTTCCCTACTTTTGATGAATATCATACATTAGTATGGCCACATGGTAGTGTCGATTAATGTTGGTAATGACATGGTTTCCTCTTGAAATATCATCGATGTTAATGCACAAGAAAATATTTATGTTTTGTTGTTAAATGCTATTAATTAGTTTTGTTAGATTTTAATATGTGCAAAAGAATGCAAAGGTATGTGTGATGCATTATGAACATAAAATAACTATGAGATTAAAACCTATCAAAGTCATGAAAAAATTTAGTCTACATATGAATTCATAATATATAAGATAAAGTTTGGTATTTCATAGAGATCATGTATAAATATTCTTCTTATACAAGTAAGCCTCTCTTCCATTACCATCTTCACTATTTCCTAAGATGAAAATAATGTGGATCAATTTTTTAATATTTTTTCTCTGTTAGTTTGTTATTATGATAGAGGAATGTTGGTTATTTTCTTTTCTTTCATTGCCTCTACCTAACAAAACTAATGTCGTTGAATGTAGGAAAGCTTAAGGAAATTAGTTTGATAAGGTAGTTACCTTGATTTCCATGTCCATTTTTTTATGGTGTTTGAGAAAAATGCATTTATGCCCTTATTTAGAAGTGATCTAGAGTTCATAGGGAGACATAGTCAACAATTTACTCAAACAAATTTAATAGGGTTATAAATGAAAGTGAAGAAGATGATAAGATAAAATGTATAATTTTAATATCAAAGTGTTAATATATTAAAATTTATAAAATATCTAAGGTTTAAAATGTATGTATATACTTAGTAATTTCATTATTATATATGTAACTAAATTTACAATGAATGGAAGTGTATATTAATATATAATATAGGGAGATGAAGTGGTAGTTGATTCTTTTAAAATGGTAAAAACTGCTTTATAACCAATGAATGTTATGATGTCTATGACTGTAGTTACTAGCCAGTGGAGGTCCATAAATATAATAATGGAGGATTTATTTGTTAGAGTCAAATTGGAGTTAGATTTTTTTTATTGGCATGGAGATCAAGAACTTGACAGAAAATGTTGTTTTTCGTTAACATCAGCCAACATATGAAATGACTATAAAATGTTGTGATATATATTTACCTAAATCCCCTTTAATCCATTATCCCTCCTTGAAAAAAAAAATATTCCATCTTGGTTTTATTTGCAGTAACAGTGTGGAAATAAATTTCCACCCAAAACTAACATAAATTATTTTCCCTAGGGAGGTACTTGACTTGATTTGATGATCTAAAAATGAAATCTATTGTTAGAATGTCTATTTGACCTAAGAGTAAATGAATTAATATGATTATGTTTGGATGTTATAATTTATATAATATTTACCTAATAAAGAGTATATGCATTGTCTTAAGTATTCAATAGATGATGAAAGTAATGGTATAAGAGTTTTAAAATGAAAAGTTCATGTAGCCCAAGATAAGATATAATATTGAGATCAAAATACTTATCTCCTAATTTATTGGTGATGGTATAAGATCCCTAATAGAGTGGATGAAGCTTACGAAAAGGTACTATAAGTATTTCCTGATGTAGATATAGCTAGACATGATCAGTACCCTAGTATTCAATAGATGATGAAAGTTATCCCCATTTCAAGCCACAGGAGGTCCCCAAATTTATCCCTAAATCACATTTTACAACTAAAAATAGGTCTAGAGGGCTCTATTGGCCCATTTGAGCCACAAGTGAGAGGAGGGTCCAATAGTGTCAAATGTCAATAAAAACTATGCTTTATTTATTTGTTTATTAATATTTTTTAATAATTATTTGGCATATAGTTAGAATATTTTTAAAAAATTTAATACAATATTATATTAGGTGTATTTTCCATGAATAAAATTGAATAGTTATATATGTCAACCCTTACTTGTATATATGAAATGATATCTTCATGGGTAGGTCCAATAAATTCCATTTAGTAAATGATGGAAAGAGATCTATAATTTCATCCTAAAAAGGTGATTCTTAAATCTCTTAAATGGTAAGTGCCTCTTTGGTAAATATTGTTATTAATACAAACCTTACAGAAGGAAAAATTCATAATATAATTTAGTGAGGTGTTTTGAATCCAAATTCATAATATAGTATAAAATAAAAATGTTTCATTATACTAATAGATATTAAACATTTTTAATTATAAAATAGTTTAACCTGTGAACATTGATGATGTAATATCACCCAAAACATTGAATATATTCTGGAATAAAGAGCTATGGCATCTATGAATAGTAAATAAATTTGAAATATGTATAAATTAGCAATGTGAGTCAATGTTAGAGTTGAAATGGAAGCGAAATATCATTACAAAAAAATTAAATTGAGAAATGAGGTGAAGAGGGAGGGAACACATCTTATGGAATAATAAAATCCACTCTCCATGTGCAATCTGGCCACAAAGTTTGAGAAGGGCTAGGTTATAGCTGTCATTCTCTCCAAATAAATAATAACCATTTGTTCTTTTAACTTTATTTTTTCTACTAGCATTATAGTTTTAATTGATTTATTCCTTCCATGATTCAATGCATGTATAATATACTATAAATATTAGACTATTTTCGTTGAACTTACATTGACATTCTCGTATATTAATCTGCAAATAAATTTCTAATCAAACATATTATAATATAATTTATTGTTCATAGATGACATATAATTCAATATATGCAAAGGGTTAAATTTGATGTGTATATGATCAAATGGTTAATGAAAATAATTTATTTCAAATACCTGTTAATATGTAGATATGATTACTATATGATAAACCCTCTACTTAAATAATTTGACTTGTGAATGTAAATCCATATAAAAACATCAAAGTGTGTCTTATATGAGACCCAATTTACTAGATAATGAAATGAATTTAATTCTAGTGGATATAATATGATTCCTTAGATGATAATTTTGGTTATAGATGTGCTTGAAATGGTGTAGATATGTATGGCCCATTCCATTATGGCTAGTGCACTTTAAGAATGTTATGTTTATACTCATAATTTTTCACATACTGATCTGTAAACTGAAAATACAAGTGTAGTATATTAAAAACTCACTTGTTCACATTTAAGAGATCCTTCAATTTCTCATTTTTTTAATTAATTTTGTATAAAAAAATTAAAACTAGATATAACATGAAGATCAGAACTAAATAATAATCAAATAAAATACAAAGAATTCACCAGCAAATTGATAATGGAGTTTGGCTTCAATAGCCTATGTCTCTTGGTCTGTTCAAAGTGAGGACCGTTCTCATTAATTTTGTGCAATAAATGGCTTCCAAAATCAATACAAGTATTCAATTCACCTTCTCTGATGTTTTTTTGCCTGTAAAAACATCTCTCATACCTAAAAATAATGGCCCAAGGCTGTACAAAGCAATAACAAGTCTCTAACCTTCTTAAATCTCTTTACACTATCTACTTTCTATGTCTGTTCAAGTAGAAATTAGTCCCTTTTATAACACTTCGACCTCCATCGCTGAAGTGGTCGAGGCATTAACCTTTTAGGTGACAGTTAAGGAGTTCAAAACCTCCTCCCACCTTTCTAGGCACCTTGGCATGAGGAAAAGGTCGGCCTTCTTTCTAGGGCACACTTAACATGAAATTTTGAATGTGTTCCCTCCTTTTTGGTGCCTTTGGCCTTGGTTTTGTCCCACATTTACTGGGAAAGAATTTTTTTATGATTTAAATAGTCAAGTTTGACCCATTTCAAATGCCTAAGGCTTCGACGCCATCTTAGACTGCACTTAAGCTTGGTCAAAGCATGTTTGGTGGCATGGGTGATGTGGCACTTTCTTTGGCACCTTGTTTCAGAGTTTGAAATTTTCAAATAACATGTGGATAAAAATAGCATTCCAAAATTCTTTTTGCAATGAATTACTTTACCACTTTTCAAGTGGCTATTGGTCCACTTGGCATGTTTTCAATAGTGTGACGTCATTTTCGACACCCCCTATCACAAGATTTATTCAACTAGCCATTTCTTGAGCATCAGGACTCCATTTTTCGAACCACAAAAAGTACTAGAAAGCTCTTGATGAGAACTAAAATGTGAAAATGATTTTAATATAATTTGAAGACTTTTAAAAATATAATGGTACATGGATCCACCTGGATCATTCCTCCCCACTGGGAAATTTTGGACCTCTGAAAGTTGAAATTAATTGGTAATGAGGTGAGGGTATTTTTCCCTCACCTTTCCAACTTCCATCCATCTGGCCTTGCTTGGGTGCATCCCTTTGAGACCAAAATGAAGATATTTAGTATTACCTGTTTGTGAAGTCTGCATATTCCTATAAAGTATAGTATCTTCTTGCAATTCTATTAGATATTCAGGAGAAAAATCATCAATAGAAGGAATGGATGCACTTTCATCATGATCAATTATCATTGAAGCCTCATACAATTTCAAATTTTCCACATTTACAACTGAATAAATCTGCATGTAAGATGGTAAATCTAATCAGAAAGCATTTGTGCCAATTTTTTTCATTATCCAAAAAAGACCATACCGGATTGGTTTCAAATTTTTACCTTCACATGCCAGTCTTTTCTTACTAATGTGAAGCCATACCATATCACCTACAACAAATTGGTGTTCAATATGATGTTTGTCATGCCTGGATCTGTACCTGGCTTGACTTTTCTCCAATTGAGTATGAACAATCTAGTGAATGAGCTGTATTTGTTTAATGAACTTCTTGGCTTGAATGGCTTCTTTTGGTTCACCAACAGCTGTATCCTGTCCATAGCAAACATCTAATGGAGATTTAGGCAAGTATCCATAACAAACTTCAAATGGAGATTATCCCTAATTATATGCATGTTGTATGTAACACAATTATTCATCCCATAACTTTGGATTTTTGTTGCTATAACCCCTAAGCAAATGTACCATAGTGTGGTTCACATCCTTTGTTTGTCTATTGGTTTGTGGATGAAATGCAGTGCTCTTTTTTAATTTAGTGTCCATTAGTCCCCACAAAGTTGACCAAAACTCCCCAATAAATTGAGAATCCTGATAAAAAATAATTGAAGTAGGCAAACCAAAATGAACCCATACATGTTTAAAGAACAAATGTGCAGTGCCTTCGTAAGTAATCTACTTAGTGCAAGGAATCAAAACACACATTTTGCTAAATCTATCCACAACCAAATATAGATAGTCATTTTTTCTTTGTGTCATAGGCAAACCCCCCACAAAATCCATGGAGATACTTTCCCAATGGGGAGTAGGAATAGGTAGAGGAGTATAAAGTCCTAGTTTCCTATTACTTGTTTACTTGTGGCACAAAGAGTACATCCCTTAATATATTTGGCAACATTTTCCTTCATACGAGGCCAATAACAATACATTATCAAATGTGCAACGATTTTATCAACTCCAAAATGACAAAAAATAAGAGAATTATGTGCTTCTCTAATCATGTGCACCATCTCATTTTGAGGAATACATAATTTACCCAAATGATACAAAATATCATTGTGTACATGATAGTCCAATTCCTCTACTTGTCTACTACTCGTCAAGTCTTTATAAACATCCTGAAAATCAAGATCATTCACATATTGTTCTTTATAACTTTCATAAGACAAGAAACATGTTGTAAAATAATAGATGCAACAACCATAGGAGGCCTAGATAGCATATCTGCAACCTTATTTTAAATTCCTTTTTTATACTTGATCACAAGATGAAATTGTTGAAAGAAACCCATCCAACGAAAATGTCTAGACTGTTGTAGTTTGGTTTGTGATTGAAGATACCATAAGGGCTGATGATCTATATATATTATTGTTTTTTTGCCTATTAAGTAATGTTTCCATTTCTTAACACTTTGAACAAATGCATACAATTCCTTATCATAAGTTGGATATTTTCTTACTACACTTGTAAAGGTTTCAGAATGATAACAAACTGGTTTCTTACCCTGCATTAAAATAACTCCCATAGCATACTCACTTGCATCTATCTTGATCTCAAGTCGTTGTTATATATTAGGAAGTGCCAAGACTGGATTAGTACTTATCTATTCTTTCAAAGTGTTAAAGGCTTTTTGATGTTTGCCTCCCCATTGAAAGACCTATTTCACACTTGTCAAAGAATGCAATGGTGATGCAATATATGAAAATTGAGCAATAAACTTCCTCCAAAACTTTACTACACAAAGAAAACTTTTAACCTCAGTTGTGTTAGTGGGTTTAGGCCAATTAACAATGACTACCACTTTTTCAAGATCAATTTTTAATTTACCATGTCCTACAATGTAACCCAAGTATATCAAAGAGGTCTTGCCAAATTCACATTTTGACATTTTTAGATAAAGTTTTTCCCTTCGTAATGCATCCATGAATTTGTTAATGTGGATCACATGCTCTTCCCATGACTTTATGAAAATCAATATATCATCTAAGTAAACTATAACAAAAGCATCAAGGAACTATCTAAAAATATCATTGATAAATCTCATGAATGTAGCCAAGGAATTACACAATCGGAAAGGCATAACAAGCCATTCAAACAATCCCTGTTTTGTCTTAAAGGCAATTTTCCACACATCACCTTCATTAATTCTTACTTGATGATATCTGCTTCTCAAATCTAACTTAGTAAAATAAATAGCATGTTTAAATTGATCCAACAAATCATCAATATGAAGAAGAGGGTAATAATTCTTAATAGTAACTTTGTTTAAAGCATAATATTCAACACACATTCACCAAGTGCCATATTTTTTTGGCACCAAAATAATTGGCGAACCAATAACAAATGAACTTAGATGAATAACACCTCTATCCAATAGATCCATTACCTATTTTTTTATTTCCTCATTTTCCACCAATGATAACTTGTACATGCCAATGTTAGGGAGAGGAGAATCCTGCAATAGCTGAATTTCATGTTGAACTCCCCTTTTAGGGGGTAAGCCCTTAGGATCTTGAAATACATAATCATAAGTAGAAATGATTTCAACCAATTCATTCTTGTGTCTAGGATCACAATTTCCAAAGCTTGAGAATATTCATTTTCTTTAGACTAAAACAACATGAGACAAAAAGTCTTGCTTGAATTAACTAGTCTTTTCATTTGCCCTGTTGTAACCAAGGAAAGTATTGTTCTAATGTGATGTGCTCTAACTATATATTCAATGCCATCCTTAACAAGAAAGTACTTATTCTCCTCTCTATATAAGATTGCTTTTCTATCATAAATATATGGGCTTCCCAAAACAATCCCACATATGTCCAATGGAACAACATCCAGCTCAACCTCATCTACAAACTAGGATGTGATGGCAAACCTTAGATTACAAGTTTGTGAGACTTGTAGCTTCGCATTGTCACACACCCAACCTAGTCGACAAGGCTTTGAATGGGGATTGGTTTGTAAGCCTAGCATCTTAACAACCTCTTCAGAAATTAAATTTGCTTGTGAACCACTATCAAATAGAGTGTCAATTTTAGTATGCTTTGAAACAACTCTAATGTGGAAAAAATCATTTCATTTATTATCAACATGCACACAATTATATTTAGAATAAAATGCAACATTAGTGCTAAAAATTGAAAGAGAAAAATTGTTATGTAATCCCATAGTTGTAATATTAGTTTCATCACCTGGATCTGAACCTAAGTCCTGAACCATAGCATTACCCTTCTTTTCTTTCTTTTGATACCTCTTAGGCTCAACTCAGGATGTAGTTTCCAACACTTATACTCATCATGATTTTTCTTGCAATGATTACAAAATAGTTTTCCTTCTTTTTTAACAGCATAAGTGGATTTTTGTTTACCCTTTCCTGATGAACTTTTCCCTTTGGATTGCTTAACATTAGATTGCTTACTTTTTACTTTAGGAAAAGATTCTTTTGATTATTTTTCTCTAGCCTCTAAATGAGTGGCTTGAACACATACTGCATCTAAATTAGTGGGATTGAACATAAGAATCATATGTCTTAAGTAACTATGCAACCCACCTATATATTTTAGCAGTGTTTCTTGTGTGTATAGATGAACATTCAAAAGTAAATATTTTTTCCTAAAATCTTGTGTAAAATCTTGAACACTTTGGCCTTTTCCTTGTTTAACACTTTGCCAATCCATCATGGCTTGTTTCATATAGCCTAAAGGATAGAATTGCTTTTTGAGTTCTTCACTAAATTCATTCCAAGTAGAAATCGAGTTACCTTTTTGAAGCTTAGTTTCCTTCAACTTACTCTCCCACCATATGAGAGTTGTGCCTCCCATATGAAGAGTAGCCAAATGAATTTTTGACTCATCCCCTGTAATCTTTTAGACTGTACAGTAAACTTCAATCTGCTTGACCCAATTATCCAACTTTTTAGCATTAACTTCACCACTAAACATTAATAATTCAAACTTAATATCCAATTTTAGTGAAAGGAGAGATTCCACAATTTTTTTACCATCATCTAATGAAGAAGGTTTTTTGGTTTCTTTACCTTTTGATTCTCATGAATCACCTTCTTTTTTATTCTCAAATTTCTTTTGTTTGTCATGGTATAGTTCCTCAACCATGCTTCTCATGTCCATGAAGGCTCGGTAGAAATCTTGTTCAAATCCCATCTCTTCTTCAGCCATCCTTGAAGCACACCTTAAACCAATCTCTGGATTATACTCAATGAGTTTTCCTTTACCCTTTTTGGATTTAGACCTTCTCAACATACACTAGCAATCACTGTTAAATAACAACCACTCTGATACCAAAAATCTAATCTATAAATTGAAAATACAAGTGTAGTATATTCCAAAATCACTTGTTCACATTTACAAGATCCTTCAATTTCTCACTTTTTTTTGCTTAATTTTGTATAAATAAATTAAAACTAGATATAACATGAAGATCAGAACTAAATAATAATCAGAGAAAATTCGAATAATTCACTAGCAAATTGATAATGGAGTTTGGCTTCAATAGTCCTATGTCTCTAGGTTCGTTTGAAGTGAGGATTGTTCTCATTAATTTTGTGCAACAAATGGCTTCCAAAATCAATACAATTCTTCAATTCACATTCTATGATCTTTGTTTGCCTATAAAAATATCTCTCATACCTAAAAATAATGGCCCAAGGCCGTACAAAGCAATAACAAGTCTATAACCTTCTTAAATCTCTTTACACAGTCTACTTTCTGTGTCTGTTCAAGTACAAATTAGTCCCTTTTATAACACATCAACCTCCGTCGCTGAAGTGGTCAAGGCATTAACCTTTTAGGTGACAGGTCAAGAGTTCAAAACCTCTTCCGACCTTTCTAGGCACCTTGGCATGAGAAAAAGGTTGGCCTTCTTTCTAGGGCGTGCTTAGCATGAAATTTTGAATGTTTTCCCTCCTTTTTGGCCCCTTTGGACTTGGTTTTGTACCAAATTTGCTAGGAAAGATAGTTTTTATGCTTTAAATAGATAAGTTTGACCCATTTCAAATGCCTAAGGCTTAGGTGCCATCTTAGGCTATGCTTAAGCTTGGTCAAAACATGTTTGGTGGCATGGGTGATGTGGCACTTTCTTTGGTGCCTTGTTTCAATGTTTGAAAATTTCAAATAACATGTGGATAAAAACAACAAACCAAATTTTTTTTTTCATCAAATTATTTTTCCATGTTTCAAGTGGCTATTGGTCCACTTGGCATGTTTTCAATAGTGCCATATCACTTTTGACACCCCTTGTCACAAGATTTCTTGAACTAGCCATATCTTGAGCATCGAGACTCCATTTTTCAAACTGTGAAAAGTGCTAAAAAGGTCTCGACGAGTACTAAAATTTGAAAATGATTTGAATATAATTTGAAGACTTTCAAAAATATAATGATACATGGATCCACTTGGATCACATACTTTTCTATTGATGCAAGATATTTATGAGCCATTACATTAGGTATGTTTTTTCTTATAATTTTAAAAATAGTTTTACATGTTTAAGTAATAATAAGGTTGTGTAGATTCATATTTAGGAGTGCTATTTGAAATATATTTTGCATTAACTATTTATTTTTAATAGATTCCATATCCTATACTATGTTTTTTCTTATGGCTATCTTTAAACCTTATAATTAATTATATCCAAAGGGTTCTATGCATAATGCTAAGATTTTAAAGATAAGGCATTCTCATTTTCCCCATCAAATAAATAACCTTGTTGTGAACACTATTTATAGACTACATGAGATTTTATAGACAAGTTTTAAGGTTATTTATCACATCAAAATATTGACTAGTTATAGTATAGGTTTATCAAACCTAGAATAATTTTAAAATATATGTAAAAAGTTACCTTGTTTATTTTTTCATATTTATGATGAATGATCTGAAAGTAAAGGATGTATTACAAGAGATCATATCTATATAAAATTTAATTGTATGCAATACCTATTACTAACAAATAAGTATTTTTTAGTTCAGTTCATGTAGTTTGATATTAATAGACTGTTATATGAAATATTTTAAGATAAATCATTTAGAAATTAAACATCATTGCACACTTATCCCAAGTATATATGTTCATATCATTTTTCCAAATTGCATAAGAGGGTTTTAGATAATCTATGCCAACTTATATACAATGATATGCATCTATTGATAAAAAATGAGAATCAATATCTCAAATTTATATGCATGTGAAAGTATATTATATATGTTCTTGTAAAATATATCCACCTCCATAGAATATGCACTAAAGTATATATAAAACTATACTTTTTAGCTCATGTCTTTGTGAGGTGAATGCATATAGATGGCATTGGTACCCATAATTTTTATAAATGTGTGATTATTTTTCTCACTTTTGTACTAATCTAATATCATAACCATTGTGATCTCTCTGAATCCTATAATTTATTCCAAAAATATGATTTTTTTTATCATGAAGGATTGTGTACTTAAGAGAAACCCACTAATATTCCCCACTTTTTACGTTAGAGATGCTTCTTGTAGGTCACTCATCTCAAAATAAATATTTAACTGTATCATTTAATGGATAAAATTTTAATAATCTATAGTCATTTCAACATGTGGAAAATATGTCATCATAGTGATGTTTATGTCATAAAATAATGCATGTAAAATATTTAATGCATGACATATAAGTGTAATGTTTTAATAAGTATATGTGAATTAGGCACATAGTAGTAAAAATAATTGATGTAATAATTGAATAATACTACAAAATAAAGAGTTGCATGGAATAATAATACTAGTGCAAAAAATTCAACCAATGACTTTGTCTAGCATTAAAATATGGTTATGTGAATATGTGCATGAAGCTCAAATAGTGTGTTCTTATATAAAATTTTTGCTAATGAGGTAGTGCTTCCACATTTACAAATCATGCACCAATGTAACATGTTCCAAATAATGATTCCTATAATTAAGATAATTTTATTTATGCTTCCTTAAATCATAGGAAATAACTTGGCCTTCATGAATTAATATTCCACTAAGACCATTGAGATATGCACCTGTGAAAACAAGGAAATATTATCCATGTTTGACACTATTAGAATAGTGGTTATTGTCAATAGCGCCTTGATATTATGAAGGGTAGGGCCTCTATTTAAAACACTCTTATACCAATATTTAAAAATAAATAAATAAATAAAAACAAGACAAAAAAACAATTTACCTTCTATATTACCCAATAAAAGTGAATGCCTTCTCTTTGGATTGACTTTAGTTTACTCTTTCAAGTATGTATGTGGATGCTCAATTCATTCTCCAAATTCAAAGTGAATCTTATAATTATAATAAATTAATATTTTTGATTCTAAATGGATTCACATTGAAATTTTGATACAAATTTGATAGCTTAGTAATGGATTTATGACAATGGAAGATGACTCCTAGGTTTTTAGGCTTTCAAGTGAGAAGATGGATGGTTGTGAAAATACATATTTACTAAGTTATCTTAATTTTATATGGTTGTATTTGAGTTCTCATCCAAATGGAATAAACCAATTCCTCATCTATTTGATAAATATAGGAGAAGTTAGTTGGTAGTTGAAATTTTCTCATTAATGATTCCATGTAATTAGATGACTCACCATATTCATTGAAAGGTTCATTAATGACTCAAAAATTGAGTTATGAATTTAATAAAATGATTGGATGACTCAATATATGGTTGATATAAATGTGGAATATGTTTAGTGCTTCAAAATTTCAATATTTTTTTATTAGTTTTGTGTAATTATGTGTTCATGATTAATTACTTAATATTAATTGATTAACTATTTGAAAAATAATGGAAATGATGTTAGTGTACCGAAGGATATAATTCAATTTTAGGGTAGTGGTCAAGTTATTTTTTAGATATTAAGAAGATTTAATTATCACAATAAATGTGGAAAAATTTAGGTGTCTGCATTTGCCCCTCTTTGAAAGGGTGTTGCAACTAGAAGAAGTAATGTCTTTTAAAATAATAATTAAAAGTAGAGTGAATTAAATATGTACTATATGATATCTCATATGTTTTTAAATAATTATGAATGATTCCTATTAGAGTGTTCATGTGGGGAGAATGGTTGTGGATGAATACTCAAAATTAATGAATGAATGAAGGTTACACATAAAATGATGTATTTAATAATTTAGTAATGGAATTATCATGCCTGATAAAATGCTTGCATGATTTATAGGTATACATAGAATTGTTTTATCAAAGAGATTATTTTCTAGGGAAAAATATGGATAAATATTTTTTCCCTACATAAGCTTCACACTTCATTTATTACACATTGAGATTATTTCATGGAAGTGGATATGTAAGGTCAATAAGGATGGTTGAGTAAATGTGTAGGAGGGATAAGGATGGAAGGATGATTTATAATGTATAGGGTTGTGATTGAATGGTTTGTCTCCAAGTTTAAGGTAATTTTAGATAATTTATTATTTAACAAGTGATGTCATAATTTTTGTCATCATGGTACTTGTCCAAGGTGCCACATAAATGGTTTCCTCTTATGGACTAGTTTATTTATCTCTATATTTTTATATTTATTTTAGGCATTTTAAATATGGAAGCACTCAAAATGAAGGATTCTAACCACTATTGATATTTTATGTCTTTGTTAACTTCATTGATTTCTTTGTTGGATTATTCAAAATTTACTAGAATACCATCATAGCCCCTATGACAGAGGCCATTATCAAAGGGTGTGAAGTAAAATGTTTGTTGGATAAAGGATGTGTGTTGAGTGCATAAAGGATTTGGAGGGATTGAATGATTGTGGGGATAATTATAGGAGTCATGGTGTGAATATTTATTAAGAATAACAATCTCACATTCTATAATGCATATATTAGAGACAATTTAGATGATTCGTGGATTTGATTATGCATCAATGGTGTCTTAAATATGCATTGGGAATCCATCTTGTAACTATCATGATGCATTGGTACATCAATTTTATCATCCATTGGTGCCTTAGAAAGGCTTTCACCAAGTTAATCTTTTTGAATTTTTATGTTGTGATTTGGATGTAGATTGTCCAATAACACCTCAAAGAGGTTTTCACTATGGGACTATGATTATATATTTTTACAATTCTTTATATTGTAATTTATATTTTGATTATTCGATAGTGATTCAAAGACATTTTCACTATATGATGCTGATTTCATATATTAATATTCTATATTTTAGGATTCACTTTGATTGAGGACACTTGTTATTCCTTAGAATATGTTGTTGTTACTTTATGCTATTCTAGACAAATGCCAATTATGAATGCCGAAATTATTTGACTTTAATGCAAGAAAGTTGATGGTAGGTAATATTTTTAGTCCTAATCAATGGGTGTGGATTATTGACTTGGAATATGGGAGATTAATTACATGTGTTGATCTTCCACACAAAAGACCTATGTTGATATGCATAAAATACCCAAAAATAGACAAAATCATGTGGATGTAAATGACATTCTTATGCCATTCACGTATTCATTTTTTTAGTCTACTATGATGTCTTCATCAACTTTATAAGAACATGGTATGAACATGTTTACCATATATATCAAATTCTTGACACTTTTCATAAACAAAAGTTGTATGCAAACATGGAGAATTGTTCATTTTATATGATTGAGATATAATATCTAAGATAGATAATAGATGCATAATGAATACACATAGACCTAGAAAATATTCAACTCATTCAAAAATTATTGTAACCAAATAATATTACAAAGATCCACTAGTTTTTGGGATTAGAAAATTTC
The DNA here is from genome assembly GCA_037957365.1 of Torreya grandis. NCBI lineage: Eukaryota > Viridiplantae > Streptophyta > Pinopsida > Cupressales > Taxaceae > Torreya > Torreya grandis. The sequence goes on along the minus strand of JARHVA010003477.1, from coordinate 1,740,431 downwards.
TACATGATATATGTATTAACTTTTTGTCATGTGACTTGGCCTTTGAACGATTTAAAAAAAGGTGGGAGTACAACAACATTGATTTGAGAAGCCACATAGTAGAAAGCTTTTGAGGAATTAAAAGGTAGACTATGTTCTATGTTTTTATTTACATTACAAAATTTTAAATGCCATTTGAGATTGAAACAAATGTATTTAAATTTTCACTTGGAGAAGTGCTCACTCAATATGTTAGTGTAGAATTTTTCCCTCTTGAAGTTTTACCTACATGCTTGTTAATAACCTTAGTTAGGGTTGTTAATTTATTTATAGTAAAATATAATAACTATGTTTTATAATAGTGAGTTGAGTTGTTACCTTTTTGGTCACCTAATTTCTTAGTATATAATGTACCTCTTTTGCATTTTTTGGCCAATCAACTATTATGAAAAACACTTTTGCTTTGTATTACTCTCACCTACTCATAGGGTTTCATGTATTTCTTAGATATCATGATATCTTAGAGTGATATAATATGGTATTAGAGCTATGATATTATGGTTGTTTTGTCATTTTTGAAATGCTCGGTGAGATATTTCTTGCATGCATTTGTGTTGGTTTTCTTGGTTTTTGACAGTTTCATAGGTTTGGTGGGATTTCATGAAAATACATGTGAACTATATAGTTCAAGTATTCAATAACATAATTTATAGTACCATTACATTTAGAAGGATTCAAAACCTTAAAATTAGTTTGAAATATGACCTAGATTCAAGATAGCCATTTTAAACATTTTTTTAGGGTTTTGGAGCTATTTTAGTGATTTTGTGCATATACATATAGCAGACTTATCAAATAAGGAAAATATTTCTAGGTTTTTATATTTTTTAAAGTTCTCAAATTGGTATTTTCTATATTTTATAGGATCCATAAAAAATTTGTATTTTTCTGTGGATTTTCCAATTTTGACAGAGTTTCTAAGCTTTGCAGGTATTTTTGATAGTTGTGGGTCTTGGTCAAAATTTTGGTTGAGTGAAGAAAGATATGGGTTGACATAATAAACTCAATATACTTTAACCCCTATGTTATAAATATTGTTAGTACCTGACACCCCTATCTACAACATTATTAGAACCTTTTCCACTTCTTGTAGCATTGTCAGAACCTGATGCATTTGGTTACATAATTATCAATATGCAACAAACCTATGTACACATGGAGGGGAATTTAATTTTTATTCTTAATAGTGCGGGATTAACCTTAGATGCAACCAATTCCCTAAATAACCCAAACATTTTCAACTTTATGGTGAGTGGATATTTTTTATGTGAGCTCAAATCTTAAAACGGATATAACTTTTGATCAATAACATTTTTTTAGTGTAATATTTTTCAAAAGTACCTTTTTCAAAATATATGGATTATATACCCTTTTAGTCTCTCTAAAACTACCCATTATTCATAAATTATACCTATTGGATGTATTATTAGTAAATCTTGATGTCCATCAAATTCTTTCATACATACACACAATTTTCTCAACATGCATCCATGATTATGCCAGACATCTATACAAAGTGCAATTATATTATAAAAATTATTGGGGAATCACTAATAACCATTATGAGGGGTATTGTGTGGTGACTTGCATTCTTCAGTGCCTCTTATTCGTACTCCCATTTTCTACATTGTGTTCACTCCTACACTTAGTCCTCATTTAGACACATTCTTAGTTATGCCTGACATCCTCTTTATGAGCCTAAATTATTATTATAACTAGGTGCAGTTGTAGTTTATACTATGTGGTTGCATAATTGTTTTGTGTCTTCTATCATTCATGTTGACTTCACTTAAGAGACACCTGTGGGGAAAGTTGTTTATATACCAGTGGTTCTTATTGAAAAGACCAACTATGCTTCCTTGCATGCTTACATGGAAAACTTACTCATGGAAAATAATTGTGTTCCATTTTGATATGGAAAAATTCTTACTACCACTGATCATGATCAATATATTAAGTGGGTTAACATAGGTGACAAGGTTTTTGGTCACTTACTACTACATGTTTCATGGGATTTACATTACCATGTGCAACACACAATGTGTTCCAACACTATTTAGAGCATCCTACAATATATTTTTAGAGATACTCCTAATATTTGTATCACTTTTCCTTCTCTTTCTATCATCTCTTCAGAGATTGGTGTACTTTCTCCTTATACTCCTATTTCTTGTGATGAAAAATCTATGTTGGATAGTGATCTTTCTTTTATTGAGCCACCACTATAGGATGAGATTCTACCCAACCTTAGCTGCCCCATTACAAAGTATAATTCCATTCATGTGTATTATTTTTTCCTTCCATATCCATCAGATATGGGTACTTCATAGGACTATAATATATGAGGTGAGAGTACACCTTATGACATAATACATAACTCTTCTTTTCCTATGGATATTCAGTATGTGGATCTATGTGCTTCATCTATAATATCTTGTTTAGCTTCAAGAATTTTTTATTTGTGCTCTTCACTTCACATGTAAATTAATTCAATGAATGTTCCACATCATTATTCTTCATTTGACTCAATTTTTCTTGATAACACTTATTATCTTGAGCACATTTGTAAGATTGACAACTCTTATTTTATCATAGATGAGTATTGTAGTGATGGGGACACACCTCCACCATTTCCTTGTCACCTTCTAGATATTTGTGAGTTATTTATTGATCCTCATACCTCTAGTCCACTTTCAATAATATAATGTGCTTGTATATTCATCAAGGACTCATTAGACATCATGAAATCTATTTTATAGTTACCTAGCATTTCATAGTCCTTATCCTCTGGTTCTATTGAACCATCATTTCATGGAGTAGTTAGCCCTCTTACTATGCATAAGGAGAATAGTTCCTTTTATAACAATCAAACCTTGGTTGTCTATCCATAAAACACTTAGTGGACACATTAATTGTTACAAGGTGATCCACATTTGACTATACCTTCTTCTGATAGGTTCACTTCATTGGCATTACATTCAATGCTTTGTACAATCTTTTTAGACCTACATAATCTCCTTGTAACCTTCTAGATATTGAGGATTTATTTCTTCATCCTCTACTTCTAGTCCACTTTCAATAATACAAGGTGCATGTATATTCATCAAGGACACATGACACATCTATCAATGTACTATATAATTACATAATATTCCATATCCCTTATCCTTTTGTTCTCTTAAAGCATTATTGTATAGAATAATGATTGGGACACACCTCCTCCATCTCCTTGCCACCTTCTAGCTATTGAGGAGTTATTTCTTGATCACCCTACCTCTCTTCCACTTTAATAAATTCAAGGTGCACGTATATTCATTAAAGACTCATTAAACATCTTGCAATATATTATATAAATATATAACATTCTATAGTCCTTAGCATTTGGTTATGTTGAACTATCATTGCATATATTAGTTGGCCCTCTTACTATGAATGAAGATAATATATCCTTTTATAGTAATCACACCTTTGGTTGGAGATACATCAAACACTTGGTGGTCTCATTCACTTCTATAGGGTGATTCACACCTCACTACACCTCCTTCTAATAGGTTCCCCTCATTGGCATTACATATAGTGCTTATACACAATCTTTATACTTGTGTCATGTTTCTGTTTTGGACCCTACTTAGATATTTTTGTATTACTTCCTCCTTGATCTTCCACTATGGTATGGGAAGACTTCTAGTACACTATTTATATTCTTACTTTGGCAAATGGAAAAAACATTGTTTGATGTAGATGGATCTTATTAAATCTTTAGGTAGATGATCTCATCAATGAAATTTACAATTCTATGAGATCTGCTATAGCAAGATTCATCATCTTCTATGGGGACATCTTAGTTCTCCTCTCTATGTGCCCTATTTACTCTCACTTATGTATGCATTTTTTATTATTTCCCAATGTCCTTAAAGCATGCACTATTTTTTATTTTAATCTCATTTAAGGTATGAGTTATTTCTTATAGTTTTTATCATTTTCTACACTGTATAGGAGTTTCATTATTCTTAGGTACCACATTAAGCCTCGTTGCTAGAACTCAATTCTTATACCTGCCTTAGATATGCTTCAAGGGTGGGTTGGTGTAGGATTTTTTCCTCTTATGGTTTTACCTACATGGTTATTAGTCATATTACTTAGGGATGTTAAGGTGGTTAGTTCAAAATAAACTTAATGTGTTTTCTAATAGTGAGTTGATTTGTTATCTTTTTCGTGACCTAATATCTTCCTATATTATATTCCTCCTCTATAATTTTTTGGATAATAGACTAATACAATTTTTTTTATTATTCATTGATTTCACCTGATCTAAGGGTTTAATGAATTTATTGGATGTTCATAGATATTGAAATGATCCAACATAATATAGTCACATATCCAATCTAATATATCCTATAGGGGTAGGATCTTCAGTCTAAGTCTGCACCTAGATCCCTCTTAGACCCTACTTGGCCTAGTGAGGTATGAATATTATATTTCAAGGAAAGTATGAACATGAGAGAATGGAAATAGTTGAGATAATTTCTTTCAGGTATGATCACAAATTTTGAGGTCAATATTTGAAGGAAAAGTTCATGAATCATTGTTTTATGCCTTGTCGAGCTTAGAGAATGAGTTACTCAAACCAAAGAAGCACTTTCAATATTTTATTAGCATGAATTAATTATGAGTTAGAGTCTATAATATTTATCAGATATGGCTAAGGCTCCTAACAAAGTTATCTAAGCATTATTTTTGGATTAAAGTAGCAGTCCTTTATGAATAATTGTTAACACTAAAACATGTGTTAAATCATCCTATAACCCTAATAAGGACCAAATATGAAAGGTTTTACTCATATTAGATCAATATGGATTCAAATTCATAGATAATATATTATATCACATAGTCAACTCTCCCAAGTACATTTAGGTTTTGGTGATTAGTCAAATGAGAGAGAAAATGTACATGCATAAGCTTATTTGTTAATAAATTATTGTATCTCTCAAAAGTTAAATTGGTCAAGAAGAGTAAAATAGATGGCAGAATAAGCTAGATAATCATTTTTCATGTCTATGATGGTTTATGGACAAGTTATATCGTTTATGTTCTCTAAATATTTCATCCAAGTGAGCCAGTCCTAGACAGACCTAATGCTGTGGATAATGTAAAACCTAGATAGAGATGAAGAGATATTTTTGAGGGTCTGTGCATAATAGATTAATGAAATAAAGTGAATGAATAAGTTATTAATAAATTTCAATTTATGATAATTATTTGGAAAATATTTTGAGTTCATTGTATGTGGTGAAAATGTTGCTCCCAAATGGCTTGTATGGTTCAAATAGGACTATGAGACATAAGGTCAAGAGATTGGTCTACAAGAAAATATTTACCATTAGACCATATGCTTTTTATACATAAGAATGTTATGGATATATAATATAATAGTTTTTATGCATCATGAGTCATAAAATTTGACTACATAGGTGTTGGAGGTCTAATTATTCATGAATAGTTTTTTAGGTGATTTGGTAGTTCTGAGTAAGTGAGTTGCAGAGATGTTATTGATCCCTTATTTTCTGAGTAATGGTGTTCCAAGTATTTGGTGATTACCTTGAGGTCATTGATAATCCATCTTCATGTTTAATTTATCATTGTTGATTATCTTAAGGGTGTTTAATATTAACTATTATAAGACACACTATTAAGGTATACAAGGCTAATAGGATAATTTATCCTAGAGGAGCTTTCATGGTATGAATGAAGAATGTAGTTCTAATCAAGCATGGAAGAGGTTGGAAGAGTTCTTTGTCTAAGTGGTTTAATGGCTTTTTTATTTTAGGATAAGGTCATATAGGCCAAATAAGATAATGTTTTAGTGTTAAGAGGGTAAACCTAATGCATTAGGTCTCCATGAGACCTAAAGGAGGAGTAAGGCCTAATTGAGTTGTGGTAGACCAAAAGGGGTTCAAATTATTATTGAACCATGTTCATAAGTTGTATTTAGACCTATTATGTGGGTGACCTTAGAGGTTGAAGGTGTGTGACTAACCAAGTGTTATGTGACCATGAAACTGGTATATATACAAGATAATTTAGGCTTATTTAAAAGTGTGTGTGGATAAATGAATAAAATGATGCATGATTGAGTATAAGGACATATTATAGTGTGTTTTAGATCATAACTAAAGAATAGAGGTGTGATAATCAAATTTTTATTCAGTAAAAAAATTTAAAAGGTGATCAAATTTTTGAGGTGGTTGAGCTGGTGTTGGGTCTCTTAGGGAATTGGTCCTTCCTTGTAAGTAGATGCTTGTTAAAGCCTAATAAAGTGGGTGATTGAATTTTTTGGGTTTGGTAATCCAAATCGAGTTATTTCTCAATTGAATTTGGTCTTTCATTTCATAGGAAATTATTCCATTTGCATAGATTATAGTGGGTTTTCTTATTATTAAGGGTTTCCTACTCAATATATGTTTCTTGTTTCATGTTCATGTGAGTGGTTCTTTATGCATTTCTAGATCACTATGTTACTTTCATGTTTCATGAATATTAAAGTATAATTGAAATAATATTTTTTAAACATTGATTCAAAACCATCTTAGTAATTATGCTTTCAATAATTGGTATCAGAGCCTCATCCTTTGAAGTGGGCTTAACACCTTAAAGGAGATCTTAGAAGCACAAATGTTTCTAGTCATCAACTGCAAGGAGGTTTCTCAAACAACAAGGTCCCTCTCTTTAGTGGGACTAATTATGCATTTTCGAGCATTAGAATGAAGACCTATATAATGTACTTGTGCTATGAAATATGAAAATTATTTTTTGATGGATTCACTCCACCTACATGACCAATTGATGTAGTAGGTAAGAAGATAAGTGAAAACACCTCCAAGGTGATGAATTCCATCCTATGTGGTCTTTTAGAGGTAAAATTTGTAAAGGTTAAGTAATTTAATCTAGCCAATTTTTTTTTTGAAAAGTATCAAACCATTTAGGAAGGAGATACCCACATCAACATGGAAAAATTTTAAACCCACCGAAGTCAATTTTAAAATCTAAGAATGAAAGAGGATGAAAAATAGTGCATCTTATCTATTAAGAGTAGATGAACTGGTAAATGTCATTAGAGGTCTAGGAAAAAAGATGGAAGAGTCAATATTAGTATAAAATGTATTAAGATCCCTAAAATCCAAGTTTGATTTAAAAGTCTCTACTATGGAGGAGATCAAAGATCTCAACAAGCTATAGATAGATGAGTTTCATGGTATCTTGACTGCCTTTGAAATGAGAACAAGTGATGGAAGATATTCCAAGAAGGAAGTTCCATTCAAAGCTGAGAAAAAGTTCCTAGGTAAAAATGTCAAGGATGATGCTAATGTAGACATTGATGATGACAAAATATAAGCCATCTTTTTCAGAAAACTAAAGAAAGGATCAATTAAGTATAAGGAAAATTTTCCATGTAAATGCTTTAACTATGGTAAGATTAGTCACTTTGAATCCAAGTGCCCTAACAATGATAAGGAGCATGGTGAACATCATGGTGAAGATAAGAAATTTTATAAGTCTAAAAGGAGGAAAAAGGGCTTCATAGATTATGAAGGTATGAGATGGTCATTCAAGAACAAGAGAAGTTTTTATACCAAAGAAGACAATAGATTCTATGATATAAGTGACATAAGTATATCTGATAGTGATGATGATAATGTTGATCATGACAGCAATGAAATTATATTCATGACCATAGAAACAAACAATGAAGGTTGTTCGAAAGGGAGAAGTCTTGTGAAAGATGAATAAGAGGTTGAGGTGAAACTCGAAGTAGAATTAGTGAGTGATCTATAGGATTTGAAGATCCAAAAAATTAAGAATCAGAAATAGAGATCGGTTAAGGGTTATGGGGAATAAATCAATATCTTTAAAGAGAGACTAAGTAAAAACACCAATGAATGTAAATAGATTATGAAATAGGTTAAAACTCAGACTAATATTTTCACTAAAAATCTTAAGAAAAAGGAGGAATAATGTGCCAAGTTTAGAATAGAAATGTAGTCTTTGAAGGCAAAATTAGATCAAGCAATAATTAAATTATAGATATATCGTAAATTTGAAAAGATCACTAAAATTATCGGTGGTAGTTTGAATAATCATAAGTCTCCACATGATAAGACATGTTTATGTTTCAAAAAAGACAAAAAAGAAAACAAGGAGAGCCAGACCTCAAAGGATAATAGACTATAAATAAGTTATGGTACTCATAGAGTAAAGGCCTATGTAGAAATTATCAAATAATAAATCCAAATTAACCATCAATAACTCAAGAAGAATATATATCCTTAAAGAGACAACAAAGGTAGTGGTACATCATTAAACAGTCATCAAAAGATAATTCCTATTAGATAAACAAGGTGCATGAATTATTTCAATGTTTACTATTTCCCATGCAATTAGTATAGACATAGAGCTATGGAATATAAACATCGTGCTAGAATCTAAAGCATTCAAGTCTAGGAAATATTCTAGTACAAGTACTTTAGAGTTAATACACACTGATCTTTATGGACCTATAAGAATCTAAAACACTCAAGGAGATAGCTATTTCATTTTATTCATAGATGACTACACAAGAATGACCTGGGTAGCATTCTTGAAATAAAAAATAGAAGCTATTGATATGTTCAAGGCAATCAAGGCTTTAGTTGAGAATGAAAATAACGTAAATATCAAATGTCTAAGATGTAATAGAGGAGAAGAGTTTTGGTCTAATGAGTTTCATTATTTTTGTGAGGATTATGGGATAAAGAGATAATTCTCAGTTGCTACGACACCTTAGTAGAATGGGGTAGTGGAAAGAAATAATTGAACAGTTCAAGAAATGGAAAGGACTATGCTAAATAAATAAAGATTATATTACGACACCTTAGTAGAATGGGGTAGTGGAAAGAAATAATTGAACAGTTCAAGAAATGGAAAGGACTATGCTAAATAAATAAAGATTATTTAATAGATATTGGAGATAAGTAGTGAGCATTGTAGTATATATTTTGAATAGACCTGTATAAAATTTAATGAGAACAAGAAACCTATTAATTTTTTTTTAAATGATATCAATGCCAATAATAAAACTAAAAAACAAACTTAGTAAGCAAAAGGAATGGTCAAACTTGCTCTCATAGATGATCAAATCATATATTGATTAGATATTTTCAAGATTATATTAATGGAAGTATTATTTTAGGTTAATAACATTAAAAAAAAAATCTTTGTGTCCTTATATGTGCATTAAAATATGACACAAAAATATTAATGACATTGAACAAAATAGATAAATACTCATAGAACATACTTTCTATCATGATAAAATGTACCTAGACTATTGACTCAACTTATTAACTATTAAACCTTTTGTATCTACCAAATATATGTTAGAAATAGAGATTTGTGATGGTATTCATCCTTCATATTTGATGTGGATTTTCAAATAGATATGGCTTGAAAGGCTCCTTTTATTAGGTACATGCCTAACAATGTGATTAGCAATAAATTAATTATTATACTAGTATAAGACATTTTTATTATCGTATTTCAAAGTTATCCTTTATAAATTTTAAATAGAAATTTTTTGCTAGTAACTAAGTGACTTACATTGAGGTATCACCCCATGACCACATAAGAATGTTTGATTAGGTATTACTTGTATTAATATAAAGATCACAATATATATGAGAGAATGTTTATTTTTATATAAACATAAATATTTTATAATTGTATAAATAATTTTAAAAAAATTAAATTGAATGTATGTATGTATGTATCTATGTATGTATGTATGAATGTGTGTGTGTGTGTGTGTGTGTGTGTGTGTGTGTGTGTGTGTGTGTGTGTGTGTGTGTGTGTGTGTGTGTGTGTGTGTGTGTGTGTGTGTGTGTGTGTGTGTGTGTGTAAAATATTGGTACCATTTATTTACATATATCTCTTTATATTTCGATAAATGACACTAATATGACTTTTTTTTGAAATAATAAATAAATTTCCTTACAAAAAGGAAGTAAATATAACCTTGTGTAACACACAATGTGTTCCAACACTATTTGGATTATCCCATAGTATATTTTTAGAGATCCTCCTAAGATTTATATCACTTCTCCTTCTCCTCTTCCTATCATCTTTTCATATATTGGTGTATTCTCTCCTCATATTCCTATGTCTTGTGATGAAAAATTTATGTTGGACAGTGATCTTCCTTTTACTGAACCACCACTATAGGATTAGATTTTGCCTGATCTTAGTTACCCCATTACAAATTCTAATTGTATTCATGTGCATGATGTTGTTCTTCCATAGCCATCATATATGGGTACTTAAGATGACTCTACTATATGCATTGAGAGTACACCTTGTGAAATAATTGATAACTCTTCTTTTCCTATGGATATTCAGTCTTTAAATCTATGTGCTTCATTTATAATCACTTCTTTAGCTTTGAGGATTATTGATCTATGTTCTTCAGTTAACATGGACATTAATTCAATGAATGTTCTATGTCATTATTATTCAAATGAGTCAATCATTTTTTATGACACTTCTTAGCCTAAGCACATATTGAAGACTGACAACTCTTATTTTAGCACAGATGCATATAGTAGTGATGGGGACACACCTCCACCATCTCTTTATCACCTTATAGATATTAAGTAGTTATTTATTGATCTCCCTACCTTTTATCCACTTTCAACATTAAAATTTGGATGTATATTCATCAAGGACTCGATAGACATCAGAAAATATATTATATAGTTATATATTATTTCATATTCATTAGCCTCTGGTTTTGTTGAACCATCATTTCATAGATTAGTTGGCCCTCTTACTATTCATGAGGATAATATTTCCTTTTATATTAATCACACCTTGGTTCAAGATCCATAAAATAATTGGTGGATGCATTCACTATTTCAGGGTGATCCACACTTCACTACACCATATTCTAATGCTTGTGCACAATATTTCCAGACCTGCACAATCTGCTTGTGACCTTCTTGATATTGAGGCTTTATTTATTGATCCTCTACCAAGGTAAATGTATATTCATTAAGGACTCATAAAAAATTAGGCAAACTATTATATAGTTACATAGCATTACATAGTCTTTAACCTCTAGTTCTTTTAAACCATTATTTCATAAAGTAGTGATCAAGACACACCTCCACCATATCCTTGTCACCTTCTAGATATTGAGGATTTATTTCTTTATCTGCCTACCTCTAGTTGACTTCAAAAAATACAAGGTGAATGTCCATCAAGGACTCATCAAACATATAAAAATCCATTATATATATACATAGAATTCTATAGTCATTAGCCTCTAGTTCTATTAAACCAACATCACATAGAGTAGTTGGACCTCTTATTATGAATGAAGAGAATGAATCCTTTTATAGTAATCACACCTTCATTGGAGATCCATCAAACACTTCATGAACTCATTCACTATAACAAGGTGATCCACACTTCACTAAACCTACTTCTGATAGGTTCCCTTCATTGGCATTACATCTAGTGCTTATGTACAATCTTTCAAAACATGTATTATGATTCTAATTTAGACCCTACTTATATATGTTTGTGTTACATCCTCCTTCATCTTCCATTATGGGATCTACCAGTACACTATTTGTATTCTTACTTTGGTAAATGGAAGACACATTGTTCGATGGAGATGGATCTTGTTCAGTCTTTAGGTAGATGATCTCTTCAGTGACATTTATCATTATATGAGATATACTAAAGAAAGATTAATCATATTCTATGGGGACATTTTAGATGTAATCTCTATGTGCCCTATTTACTATCACTTATGTATGCATTTTCAATTCTTTCCTAATATCCTTAAACCATGCACTATTGATTAGTTTACGCTTATTTAAGGGAGTTCTTTCCTATAGGTTTTATCATTTTATTCACCATACGGTAGTTGTATTGTGATTAGATACCACATTAAGCCTCGTTGTGAGAACCCAATTGTTATACCCACCTTAGATATTTTTAGAGGGCGGAGGTGTTAGTGTAGGTTTCTTATCTCTTATAGTTTTACCTACATGGTTATTAGTCATATTACTTAGGGATGTTAAGTTCATTGGGAAAAAATACACTTAATGTGTTTTATAATAGTGAGTTGAGTTCTTACCTTTTCGGTGACCTTATCTCTTCCTATATAATGTACCTTCTCTATAATTTTTGATTAATAGACTAATACAAAACTCTTTTTGGTTGTTCATTTATTTCACCTACTCCTAGGATTTCATACATTTATTATATGTTCAAATATATTGGAGTGATCCAACACAATATAGTCACTTATTTTATTACCATTATGAAACTTTGACCACATTGGTTATACACTACCAAATCTATGATCGGGATATTTATGTTATTTCTCAAACATGTAAGCATTAAAAGTATTGCATCTTGGACAATGACATTTTGATCCACATAGATCACAAGATGATATTGTTATTGCAGACATTTATAAGTTATAACAAGGGTATCATCAAAACATTTCTTCTTATCTTCAACAATTTCATCTAAACATCAAGCATAATAGGGGAATCCTAAATAAAGTTATAAATTGGCTAATCCATTTATCAATGAAAGATATCCTTTCTATATTCAATGAATGTCAACATGAAGTTAGATAATTGTATCCATTTGACATGCATATTGTAGATATCTATCAGAATTTACTTTTTGGTAACTCAGTTTTTGATCTATTTTTACATGATGGACTCTTATATAACCTTGGGCATTTTTATGACCCACATAAGGTAGAGAGAAAAAAATTATGTGAGTTTAATTTTATAAAATATTCAATAAATTTTTAAGTTAAAATGAATCTTTTGGTATTCTATAAGTGATTCTTCGGGCTACATCTCTGATCTAATATATCCTATAATGGTAGGACCTTTAGTCTAAGTCTACACCTAGATCACTCTAAGACCCTGCCTAGCCTAGTGAGGTATGAATATCAGATTTAAATGTAAATATGAATATGAGATAATGGGAAGGGGTGAGATAATTTTTTTTAGTTATTATCACAAATTTTGAGGTCAAGATTTGAAGCAAAAGTGCATGAATCATTGTTTTAGGCCTTGTCAAGCTCACAAAATGAGGTAGTCAAACCCAAAAAACACTTTCAAGATTTTGTTGGCATGTGTAACCTATGCATGGGAGTCTCATCTATTTAGGAGATATGGGTAATGGTCCTAACTAATATCTCTAAGAATTTTTTTATATTCAAGTAGTAGTCCTTTATGAACAATTATTAATACAAAAACCTCCCTAAAACCTAATACGAACCTAAGATTTTATTCAAATAAGCTTAGGATGGATAAAAATTAATAGATAAGATATTGTATCATGAATTTAACTCTCTTGGGTACCTCAAGCTAATGGTGATTAGTCAGATGAGAGAGAAAATGTACATGCATAAACTTATTTGTCAATAAATTGTTATATCTCTCAAAAGTTGAATTGGTCAAAAAGAGCAAAATGGATGGAAAAATAAGCTACAAACTCATTTTACATGTCCATAATGTTTTATGGATAGGTTTTATTCTTAAATTAATCTAAATTGGTTTCCCAAGGAAGCCAGTCATATATAGACCTAATGGTGTGGATAATGTAAAACAAAAATAGAGATGAAGAGATAGATCTGAGGTTTTGTGCATAATAATTTGATGCAATAAAGTGAATGAATAAGTTCTTTATTATTTTTTATTCATGATCATTCCTTGTATAATATTTGGAGGTTAGTGCATTACTAAAAATGTTGCTTATAAAATGACTTATGCACTTCAGATAGGACTGTGAGACATAAGGTCAAGAAATTGATCTGTAAGACCAATATGTTCCATTAAACCATATGATTTTTCTATCGAAGGATGTTTTATAGATATAATACAACTATTTTTATACATTTGGATTCATGATAATTGACTACACATGTGTTGTAGGTCTGATTCTTCATGAATGGTTTTTTGAGGTGATTTTGTATTCTGAGTAAGTGAGTTGTAGAGATGTTCTTCATCCCTTATTTCCTAAGTGAAGGTGTTCCAAGCATTTGGTGATGACCTTGATGTCATGGATAATATATATTCATGTTTAATTTTTCATGGTTTAGTAGCTTAAGGGTGTTTAAGCTTCATTATTCTAAGACAAACTTTTGAGGAATATAGGTCTAATAGGACAATTTGTCCTAGAGGAGGTTTCATGGAAAGAGAGAAGGATGCAAGTCTAATAAATCATGGAGGAGGTTAGAAAATTTATTTGGATAAGTGGTTTAATTAATTTTTTATTGTATGAGAAGGTCATCTGGGCCCAAGAAGATCATGTTCTAGCATCAAGAAGGTAAACCTAATGCAATTAGGTCTCCATGAGACTTAAAGGAGTAGGACATAATTGAGTTACGGTAGACTAAAAGGGGTTAAAATTGTGATTGAACCATGTTCATAAGTTATAATCAAACCTATCATGTGGCTGACCAAGTGTTGTGTGACCATGATGTGTGTGTGTGTGTGTGTGTGTGTGTGTGTGTGTGTGTGTGTGTGTGTGTGTGTGTGTGTGTGTGTGTGTGTGTGTGTGTCTATATATATATATATATATATATATATGACAGTTTAGGTCTAATAAAAAGTGCTTGTCAATGAACAAAGAAAATGATGCATGATTGGGTATAAGGAGATATTGAAGTGAGTTGTATATCATAAAAAAAGAGTGGAGGTGTGATCATAATTTATTTATTGAGTAACAAAATTTAACAAGGTGAACAAAATTCTAAGGTGGTTGAGTTGGTGCTGAGTCATTTAAGGAGCTAGTCCTTCCTTGCAAATAGATGCTTATTAAAGCCTAGTCCAGTGGGTGCTTGAATTTATTGGGGTTGGTGATATAAATTGAGTTGGTTATCAAATAAAGTTAGTATTTTTTTCATATTATAATAGTTCATTTTTATAGATCATTGTGTGTTTTATTCTCCTTAAGGGTTTGCCACTCATATATGTGTTTCTTGATTCATGCTCATGTGAATGGTCCTATGAGCATTGCTAGATCACTATGTTGCTTTTATGGTTTGTAAATGTTAAATTATAGTTGAATTAAAGTTTTTTTCAAATTTATTCAAATCCCTCTTAGTAATTATGATTCCAATAATTGATATTAGAGCATGGTCCTTTAAAGCAGGCATAACACCTTAAAGGAGATCTTATAAGCTCAAGTGTGTCTATTCATCAAGTATAGGGAGGTTTCCCAAAAAAAAATTCCCTATATTTAGTGGGATTAACTATGCATTTTGGAGCATTAGAATGAATACCTATCTGATGTACTTGATCTATGTCATATGAAAATCCTTTTTTGATGGATTCACTCCACCTACACCTCCAACTGATGCATCAGTTAAGAAGACAAGTGAAAACATCTCCAAGGTGATGAATTCCATTATATGTGCTCCTTCAAAATAAATTTTTTTAAAGGTCATGTATTGTGATTTAGCCAAAGAAATTTGGGAAATGTGTCAAACCATCTATGAAGAAGATACCAAAGTCAAGATGGCAAAATTGCAGACCCACTGAAGAATGTTTGAAAGTCTGATAATGAAAGAGGATGAAAACATTTCATCTTATTTGTTAAGAGTAGATAAACTATTAAATGTCATAAGATGTCTAGGAAAAATGTTGGAAGAGTCAATATTAGTACCAAATATATTAAGATCCCTGACATCCAAGTTTTATTGAAAAGTATCCACTATAGAGGAGATCAAAGATATAAAAAAACTATAGATGGATGACCTTCATGGTATCTTCACTTCCTATCAAATGAGAACAAGTAATGGAAGACCTTATAAGAAGGAAGTTGCATTCAAAGCTAATAAAAAGTAACAAAGTAAAAATGTCAAGGGTGAGGTTAATGAAGACATTGATGATTAGAGGCCATGTTTGTCATAAGACTAAGGAAAGGATCAGTTAAGTATAAGGGTAAGTCACCATTTAAATACTTTAACTATGGTAAGATTGGTCAATTTGCATCCAAGTTTCGTAAAAAAGATAAAAATGACCATGATGAACATCGTGGTGAAGATAAGAAGTTCTATAAGATTGACAAGAGGAAAAAGGGCTACATGAAGTATGAAGGAAAGAAATTGTCATTAAATAACAAGAGAATTTTGTATACAAAATAAGATAATACATTCTATTATATAAGTGACACAAGTGTATTTGATAGTCATGATGACAACGCTGATCATGATAACAATGAAATTATATCTATGGCCATAGAAAGAGATAATAAAGGTTGTTCAAAAAGGAAAAGTATTATGGAATATGAATAATTAGATGAAGAAGACACTGAAGTGAACCTTGAAGAATAATTGGTGAGTGATCTAGAGGACTTGAAGATTTAAATAAGGAAGGATAAGAAACTGAGATCATTGATTAAGGATTATGGGGAATAAATTAATCTCTTCAAAGAGAGACTAAGTGATAAACCAATGAACGTAAAGAGATTATGAAATATATTAAAACTCATATTGAGATTATCAATATAACTCTTAAGACCAAGGAGGAAGAATGTACCAATTTTAGAGTAGAAATAAAGTCCTTGAAGGCAGAATTAGATCAAGTAACAATCAAATTAAAGACATATAATTTTTTTGGAAAGAGCAATAAAATTATCAGTGGTGTTTTGAATAGTCATAAGTCTCCACATGATAATACTTGTTTATAGTTTAAATAAAACAAAAATGAAAAAAAAGAGATTTAGACCTCAAAGGACAATGGACTATGAAGAAGTGATGGTACTAACATAGTGAAGGCCTATGTAGAAACTCTCAAATCAGAGATCCAAAGTAAGCATTAATAAGTCGAGAATAATATAGATCCTTCAAGAGACAAAAAATGTATAGGTTCATCATTCAACATTCATCAAAATATAATTCTTATTATATAGACAAGGTATATGAATTATTTCAATGGTTAATATTTCTCAAGCAATCAATATAGACATAGAGCTGTGGATTGTAGATATCAAGGTAGAATAAATTCCTCATGGAAGAATAGGATATTTCAATAGTAGAAGCATAATTTTTTATATAATTATAAACAAAGAGGACATAATGAAATATATTTCAAGATGAGGCATAAGTATGATATTCCTAGTCCTATCTATTATGATAATACAAGTGCCATAAGTATCTCAAATAATCTTGTCATGCATTCAAAATTTAGGAAAATTCCCATCAAGTATTATTTCCTAAGAGAACAAGTAAGTAAAACAATTGTTAAACTTGAACATCTTTCTACAAAGCATCAGATTGTAGACATTCTTACCAAGCCACTTCCAAATGTAACATTTAAGTATCTAAGAAAGGAATTGGGAGTAATTGTGGCCTCTAATATCCATTGAGAAATTCAAGGGTAATGGAAGATAATCAAGGTGGTTTATTAGCTCCAAGAATAGGTGATGAATGCCAAGAAGATTTATGAAGTCATGATAGACATATAGGCAAATTAAGAGGTAATCAAAAATCTAATTATGTTACTAGTGTGATCTAATAACAAGGTTCTTACATACATGTTGAGAATTGTCTAGGAATCATGATGATGCATATGATGAGCACAAGTTGTGAGGATAAACTGGGAGTCCCTAATTATTTGGTAAGAAGGTCTATGTTAGATAAGAACACATGTGGTGGCCTAGTGAGTGATCAAGGGTTTAATCTAAAACTCTATGTCAATCATGTCAAGGACAAGCTGATGGAGGTACCTCTTTATCATTAATGTCAAAGTGGGGGAAATTTCATAATGGGGGAGGAATAACCTATTGAGATATGCCTCTAAGAGTGGTTACCAAATGATAAAGGGGAATATTTTTGAGTATTATCATTGATGTCAAAAGTGCATATTATGAAGGTTGATGTCAAAGGTGATTAAGGATAATTGGTAATGTGTCTTGTGACAAGGTGCATGGAAGAATTTTTTTATAAGAGAAGGAGAGAATTTTATGACAACTAATGTCTTATATTACATGAGTGATATCATTGTTAATGTTATCATTAAAGTATAAGTCATTGATGTGAAGTACATAAGATGCATAGTCATGACATGAAGAGCTATACATACATGGTGAAATAAATAAACACAAACATGTGACAATTATATGTAATTTTTTGATCATGTAAGGTATAGAAGAATTCATTACAGTTTTAGGGTGACCGTATAGGGGTAGGACCTTCAATATAAGTCTGCAACCAGACCAATCTTATACCTTACCCAACCTAGCGAGGTGTGAAGATCAGATTTCGAGGAAAGTATAAACATGAGAGCATAGACAAAGGTGAGATAAGTTGTTTTAGGTATCATCACGAAGATTGAGGTTAATATTTGAATAAAAATTACATGATTCATTGTTTTAAGCCTTCTCCAGCTCATAGAATGAGGTTCTCAAACCTGAGAAGCGCTTTCAAGAATTTTTTGCCACATGTAACCTCTACATGGGAGTCTAAGTTATTTTAAAAATATGGGTAATATTCATAGATAAGATATCCAAGCATTAGTTTTAGATTCAAATAGAAGTCCTTTATGAGCAATCGTTAACACCAAAAACATGTGTTAAACCTCCCTAGAACCCTAATAAAGAATTGATGTGAAATATTTTCTACAAATCAATTAAGGATGGATTCAAATTCATAGATAAGCTATTGGAACATGTATTAAAATATCCTAGATACATCGAGGTGGTGGTGATTACTTAGATGAGAGATAAAATATATAGGTATAGGCTTATTTATCAATAAATTATTGTAACTCTCAAAAGTTGAATTGGTCAAGAAGAGCAAAATGCATGCTATAAGAAGCTGGAGACTCATTTTAAATGTCCATTATGTTTTATGGATAGGTTATATCTTTCAATTATTCTAAAAGGTTATCCAAGTAAGCCAGTTGTAGACAAACCTAATGGTGTGGATAATGTAAAACCCAAACAAAGTTGAAGAGATAGATTTGAGGGTCTATACATAATATATATTAATGCAATAAAGTGCATTAGGAAGTTATTTATAATTTTAAGTCATGATCATTCTTTGGATATGATTTGGAGGTTATTTTATGTGGTGAAAATATTGCTCACAAAATGGCTTGTCTGGCTAAGATAGGACTTTGACACATATGGCCAATAAATTGGTCTACAAGGCTAATATTTTCCATTAGACCATTTGACTTTTTTTTATCTAAGGATGCTCTAGATATTTTACAAAACCATTTATATTGATCAAGAGTCATCACAAGTGTCTACATAGACATTGGAGGTTCAATTCTTCATGACTAGTTTTCGATGTGATTTGGCAGTTTTGAGTAAGTGAGTTGTTAAGATGTTATTGAGTCATTATTTCTTGAGTGTAGGTGTTAAAAGAATTTGGTGATGACCTTAAGGTTATAAATAATTTGTCTTCATGTTTCATTGTCATGGTTGAGTATCTTAAGGGTGTTTAAGCTTCGTTATTGTAAGTTAAACTTTTGAGGTATACATGACTAATAGGGCAATTTATCATAAAGTAGCTTTCATGGTATGAAAGAAGGATGCAAGTCCAATCAAACATGGAGGAGGTCAGAAGAGTTCTTTGGATAAGTGGTTGAATATATTTTTGATTGTTGGATAAGGTCATCTGGGCCAAAGAAGATCAAGTTTTAGATTTAAGAGGGCAGACCTAGAGCAGTTAGGTCTCCATGAGACCTAAACGAGGAGTAAGGCCTAATTTAGTTGTGGTAGACCAAAAAGAGTTCAAATTATGATTGAACCACATTCATAAGATGTACTAATACCTATCATGTTGTTGACTTAAGAGGTTGAAGGTGTGCAACCGAACAAGTGGTTTGTGACCATGAGACTAGTATATACACAAGGCAGTTTAAGCCTATTTAAAATTGTGAGTCTAAGTAAAGAAAATGATGCATGGTTGAGTAGAAGGAAGTCTTTAAATGAGTTGTAGATTATAACAGAAGAGCAAAGGTGTGACAATCATTTGTTGATTGAGTAACATAAGTTCAGATGGTGATCAAAATTTTGAGGTCGCTGAGTTGGTGCGTCCTTGAAAGTAGATGCTTGTTAAAGCCTAGTCAAGTGGGTGATTGACTTTATTGGGATTGGTTCTCCAAGTTTTTTTTTAACTCAATTGAATTTTATTTTTTGTTTTATATAACAGTAGTCTATTTTTAGAGATCATAGTGGATTTTCTTACTCTTGAGGGTTTCCCACTCATATATGTTTCTCTTATTTCATGCTCATGCGAGTGGTTCTTTATGCATTTCTAGATCACTATGTTGCTTTCATGATTCATGAATGTTAAACTATAATAAATAAATAAAATTTAAAACACTAATTTACTCCCCCTCTCAAATAATTGTGCCTCCAACAATCAAGCCAACTATCTTATCAAACTCATTTCCTTAAGCTTTCCTACATTCAACGACATTATTTTTATTAGGTAGAGACAATCGAAGAAAAGAAGAGAACCAACATTCATTTATCATAATAACAAACTTACAAATAAAATTATAAAAGAAAAGAATTGATACACATTACTTTCATCTTAATAAATAATAAAAAATTATAATGAAAAATAAGCTTACTTACATAAGATGAATAATTCTGCATGCTCTCTATAAAATACCAAACTTTCTCTTATATAATAAGAATTCATATATAGACTTCATATTTTCATACAATTTTGATATATTATTAATCTCATATTTATTCTGGATTCATAACCCGACACAAGCCTTTAAATCCTTATGCACATATTAAAATCGAGCAAAAACAATTAATAACATTTAACTAAAAAACATAAATATCTTCTTGTACATCAAGGTCGATAAATCTTTGGAGGAAACCATGTCACTACCAACCATACTCGACACTACCACGTGGCAACACTAATGTGTGATATGCATCCAAAGCAGGGAAAGAGGATGTATTCAACCACCAAAAACTAATTTGGGTCATCGATCGGGTACAAAATCAAGCCCCAATCCAATAGATATTTACAATGAATTTTTTTTTCGGGTTCTTAACAAAATTAATCAATGAATGGAGATACAAATTAATATTTTTGCCTTCATGGTGCAACATTTGAAATAATTAATGAGATTCATTTATACCTACATAATGACTAACTAAACATACCAAGAAGATAACACTTCCGAGTGTAAGATTTTCTGACTGGAAGCGTTATATTTCTGAACTAGATGCTTTAAAATACCGTTGTACGAACCCTCTGTAATAATTTAATATATTATTTATACCTTCATATTCAAAATTTTAGAGTAAATTGAAACACGTCTTACCACAAGAATTTATTTATGCTTCCATGTTTTGTAGTAATGAAATTAAAAACAATACCAACATATAATACATATTACCATGTTTTCCAGTTAATTTCAGTGTTATGGTATAATTTTTCTTTTTTACTTTTCATTTCTATATATATTTAAATATTTAAATAATTTCATTTTAAATTTATAAAATTACTTATATTATAAAAAAAGGTTTTGGAAAACAATTCTTGCTTTTGAAATCTAAAAGAAACTTCATTTAATTAAAACAATGATTTACATTTTGTGATGACCTAATTCAAATCTTATTTAATGCAAAGTGAAATGGAAATCTAAACAATTGAGTATATACCCATCTATGAATAACATAGAATTACATAGATGATTTCATGTGAATCGAATGGAAATTCTTCTTCTTCAGTTAATACTTTATAAATTTAGTTTGTGAATATCCCCAATAAAATAATAATCATAGTCTCTTAAAAAAATTAGATAAATGATTCATAATGAGTTATACTAAATAAAACTATTACAAATTTAAAAAATAAATGTAAAAATAACATAAATAAACGTCATACTTTTATGTGCATTTCACTAGTTTCATACAGAGATCCATAAACGCTGTAATCTTTGTCAGACAAAAAACACTTTTTTGTAGCATTGCATTTTCCAAGAATGAAATCATGAGCCTGCAGTCATGTAAAAATATTGAGGAAGAAAAAAAGTATAAATAAAAAATTGATATCTATTTTAAAAATATATACTAAAATAAATAAAATATTTTCACTGTAATAATGCATAAACAGTAATTAGATCATAATTCACATGGTAATTGATGCAGTCCCAATTTTTTCTCTATGCATGTTAAGTTATGAAAATATTATAATATTTCAAATTCACTATCTATTTTACATAGAATTTAATCTGACTTATAAATTCTTTGTATAATTATATTTATAAGAAGCTAATTATTCTATTCCATTCTATCAATTAACATAGTAATATTTAAAAAATAAAGATACAATATATAAAAACAATGTAATATTTAAATCATACAATTTAGTTTTACATAAATATTAAGATAAGTCATAAACCATTTAAGAGATTTATTTACAAGAAACCTATAAATCTATGCATTCAAACAATATAATATTATTAAAAAATTTAAGACATCCAATTAATTATGTTAGTCAAAATACAATTATTATCTTCTAATGATAATATAAGGCTTTGGTTAGAAAGACATCATGACTCTATACAACTGTAAAAAAAACTATAAGAAGAACTGTATTAATAAAATATATATATATATTAGTTTCAAAAACAAAACTAAGGCAAACAAGGTTTTCTTTCCTCGTTCATGCAAAGATATTGATGCAAGCTTACCTTATTTGATAATGAATGCATTTTCAATTTTTACTTTATCCATGTCTAACTATCAAAACAGAACAATTTTTTTAATCCACAATGTATTTTTACATAGGTCTTAATAAGAATTTGAAATTATTCACAAATCTCTATTTATAAAACTCCAATGATTTCATATCTTAAAAAATATATAATATTACTTTGGAAAAAATACATAAATAATATTTGTATTATTTGGAGAAATAATCTTACATTTTAATAATAAAATAATGGTTTGGAAAAAATGAAAACACAATCATGTAGACTTGTATAAAATTTAATGAAAATAAAAACCTTATTAATTATTAGTAAACAATATCAATATTAATAAATTTAAAAAATAAATGAATAAATAAAATGAATTGTCAAACTTACTCTCATAATTAATTAATTTATATATTAAATAAATAAATTTTCAAATTTTCATTAATAAAAATTAATAACATATCAAACAAACTTTTATATCTTTATATAGATTAAAATCTAACACAAAATATTAATAATATTTAATATAATATATAAATATTTATATAATAATCTTTCTAATATAATAAAATATACCTTCACTACTAATTCAATTTATTAAACCTTAATCCTTTTAAACTTACCAACTACATATTTAAAAATGATAGTTACAATACCATTAAACACATCAAATAAATATTCATACAACTTTCTTTCTAACATAACAAAATTTACTTGCATTATTGATTCAATAACTATTGATTTAGAACTAGAGAGTTGTATCTACCAACTTCAAGTACTCTTAATTGGAAATTAATTTATTCAAAACAACACAAATAAAAACATTCAATTTTCATAAAGTTACAAATGACATTTAATTTTAAACGATCTAACACAAAATGAGTTCATTATCTGATCAAACCTAATTACATCCTTATTTGGTGGAATATCCTCAAACATGATTACATGATATCAATAAATTAACTTTTATGTAATTTTGTATGAATATTTATGCTATCAACATGATAACAATAAATTAACTCATTTGAGATGGTCAATTATAAGCAATTCTTCCCATATTTACCTCTTTCTTTCGAAGAATAGTAATGGTCAATTATGTGTGTTTATTATTAATTCCACCTTTATTTATAAGATTAGTTTTAGTTGAGATCTTTATTAAGTAAAATTTGGTGGAGTTAAAAATAGAAACACTAAATAACAAAAAATTTTGTTATTTGATATACAAATGAAATGTCTCAATTTGAATTTTCATATGAATTATGGTTCATCAAATACAATATATATTATTTTAATAAATATTTATATATTATATATGTATTATAATATGTGTTATATAAATTTATATTTTTTTGATTTTATGCTTGAAGGCATTACATACAATTATTAAAATATATAAAATATCTATATTTTTATTTATATTTTAAAAATAAATATATAACATATTTATAATATTGAATAAATATATCCTCTTAATTTAAAAATAATTTAGATAATTAAACCAAACTATAAAAATATAATAAAATATATATATATTGAGACTTGTAATGAAAACCACTTTATTCTAACATGAGAAAATTTTACATTTCATTGAAACATTTAATAAAAAATATAACTAATTAAGATGGTTCTCCTCATTCTACAAATATTATGTTTCATATACTTTAACTAATTTAAATTTTAAATAATTTTTTAATTTTAAAAATAAATTTATATAACTTTTAAAAATATATATGTTTGTATTCCTTTACTTATCTTTTAGTGTGTTCATCTTTTTTTATTTTTTATTTTTTTTAATTATGATGATATATTATGCTTCATTTTATATAATGAAAAAAATATATATTGTTGATTCCTTTGCATATGTTTCAGCCTGTTCATCCATTTTATTTTTATTTTTTAATTATAAAAATAGAATATGCTTCTTTTCATACAATGGAAGAAATAAAGTTCTTAATTTTTTTGAATTAATTGTGAGGAAGGTGGGTGAGCAGTGATGGAACGCAGGGGCAGAATATAGATGATCCATTTTTAATTAATAAACTGTGATATTATGCAAGTTTACACCACATTGTTTATAAAAATGTTTAAATGATGGTATATTAAGGCTGGTTGGGGGAATAAAGGAGAATAGAGAATATCCTACTGATTATTATATTTTATTAAAAAAATATTTATTTCAAATTTAATTATTTTATTTATTAAAATTTTAATATTTTAAAATTAATATTATTTTAAAAATTAAATTTGAAATTTTAAAATTTATATTTTAAAAGAATTTTCATTTATATAAATTTATTTATTTTTTATTAAATGAATTTTTACATAAATTTAGATTTTATCCCTAATTTTATATATTTATTTTTTAATATTTTAATAATAAATAATTTTTCTTACATTAAAATGTCAAGAAAATATTTTTGAAGATCAACATTATAACTTTTGTTGATACTATCAACCATCCCTCTAAAAATTTAGACCCCGTATAATAAAACAATAACATTACTAGAAATATTGGAAGAACAAAATACCTCTTATATATTTGAAATATGCTCAATAATATATTTTGCTATGGGTCCTGAAATGAAATGCATTTGAAATATGCTCAATGATATATTTGCTATGGGTCCTAAAATGAGATGCAACTACTCTTTATGTAAATTTTGATTCAAAGAAGAAATATTTTGGGCTTTACAAATTTCTAAACAATAAAAATTGTAAGAGCTGAAAACATTTTGATGGACCAATCCAATTAAACCAATATGAATCAAATCAAACTGGTAGGACCATAAAATAATTTGTTGACATGTTATAAGGACCGTACAAAATGGTCCATGAAAATTAGACATGAATTTTTTTCAGGGATGTCGAGAGGGGTTTTAGCCTTCGGAAGTCAATCCAAGATCAGCTTGAACCAAATTATCTATAATACATAAATTTTGTAAAGAAACTTACATTACAGGCAATAAATACCATTGGCCATTATAAGTTACAACATATCACCAAACATATAATTTTGTGGTTAGCCACGAAGAAGATTACCTAGGTATGCTCTTCAAAGTAGAATATATTTTAAGAGTTACTAATAAGGAAAATGTTAGAGCTTGATTTTGGAAACTATGTCGTTGAATTTTGAGATGATGATAATGATAATGATAATGATAACAACAACAACAACAACAACAACAACAATTTGATCTTAATTTGTAAGGAATTTTTCATGTATTTAATATATTGTCAAAAATAGATAGATAAAGTGATATTTTGACCTTATATGTTGTTAATTGACAACATGTGTGTCTTAGAGAAAATATGATCATGTCCTATGATTTTAAGTTTTATTTGATATTTTAAAATGAATTAGAATTTTAAATTCACATCATGCATTGAATAAAGTTAGGGTATTCAATATATGAGTATGCTATACAATTAAGCCATCGGAAATATGACATTATTGGGGTTTGATAAAAATTTTAATTTAAAAGGGATGTAAACTCATGTGGGTTTATTAAAATATAATGTAACAAAATTAATTATATATTATGAATCATTTATAATATATGTAAAATATGAAAAGATATATTTGTTTAATTAATAGAATAATAATATAAGAATATGTTTTTTAGAACATTTTTTTCAAAAATTTATGTTTGGATATATAAACTTAGTTTTATTTACTAGATTTCTATAAAATCTTGAGAAAATATGAGAAGGTTACAAATAAACATAAAATATAATCTTAATAGATAAAAAGAGTAGTAAGTTTACTCATTTTAAAATGAATACAACTAAAATTTGAGTTTTTGGATTTATTCACTAGGTTTTACTATTAGCTTCCCTATCTTCAATTTACTTCTTGTGATGTGTGTATAACTAGAATATTTGAATATCTTTGATTGATAATGTCAATGGACATAAATTGGGCCTTGTATTAAGGTTTGATTGGCTATTGTCCCTTAACTAATCCTCTAAATGTCATACAATGTGTAGTATATTGATATATTTTTTTTAAATAAATCTTTGAATAAAATAATATGTTTTTATGTATTAGCAATTTACTCATTGTTAGATGTGTAATGGACTCTAGAATGAAGTATAATATTTTGTTTATTTAGAGGTGAATTTGAATATAATTTTTTTGCTATCGGCATGCTTTTTGACTTTAAATAGCTAAAAATAAGTAGAAAGGGGTGGACAAGTCCATCTAATTAAAGGTATCGATAAAAGAAGTTATTAGGACAATACAATAGAACTATGATAGGTTGCCTCATACTGTTTAGAACGGTCTAGAGACACTGTAAAAGTCATACAAAACAATTTTATCAATATGACCAAATTTTCAAAAGAATCAAACATGTGAAAGGAGTTTCATAGTGTGATATTTGACCAAAATATTGGTATTGTTGAACTTGAACCAAAATAGTTATTGTGATTAAATGTGAGTAATTTACTTCTATTTTTATTTATGTATTGTTGAGCTTTAACAAAATTAAGTGATCGTTGTTCTTGTTTCATTCACTTTTCTTATTTCTAGTCATCTCATATTTTTAATTTGTTGAAAAATAATTTACATATATAAAAATATGATTTTTTAGAATTTTTAATTGTGAAAAACAATTGTTAAATAGCAAGGCTCGAACCCAAGACAACTGGGTGGTAGACCCCCAACCCTATTACTACACCCCAGCCCGTGACCTACCATCATTGATTTTTCTAAAATATGGTGATCATTTAAGTCGCTCTCTCATTTTCATTGTTTGCCCATCCACATAATGTCACTCTCGTGAATTTCCAGTTAAGATAAATCGTCTGTTGACCCATCCATGGGCTTACATGTTGCTGGATATAATTTATATTCTTTATATATAGAGAGGGTTGGGTGCCTTGATTTTATTAATAGACATTCGCAGTTTGAATTCCGCTTCCGTGTTAATAATCATTAATTTTAACATAATTTTTACATCCTCTGTTGTTTCAATATTTAACTTCTTGCATATAATGATGTGAGTAATTATTAAATTCATTGTGCTCTTACCAGAAATTATATCAAATAAAGGTGCAACAAATTGTCCAACATTACATTGACAAAGAATGAGGCATATTAGTTGCCACATATGCCAAGGGAAGGTCAATATGATTTGAAAAGTACTAGTTTAGGATTAGATAGAATGAGCGACTTGATTATTCCGTTGAGATAGAACGAAATTTTGAAAACCAAATCCTTGTCCCATCGGATATGAAAGAATGTCACAAAAATTAGTTGAAAATATTATTTACCATTTGACCATTTAGCATTTTCACTTACAAGAAAATTTGCTTGTGTTTTTCTAAATCTTTTGTCATATGTCAATTTGATGAATATTTATAAAAGAAAATTTAAGAATGGTACTGGGAATTTTTATTTTTTTGGGGGTTGATAAGTACGGATAGAAATTGTAATGGAAGAGGTATTTTATGGTTATTGTAATTTTGTATCATTTCAAAATATTTGTATTATCTAAAAATTTTATAAGTGATCTTGTCAAAATAGTTATTTATTTATTTATTTATTTATTTATTTATTTATTATTTTAGAAATTTGTTCATAATTTTTTGATTGTCATTGAAAATTTTCTCCATATATAATTAGTAGTTTGAGTTTTGTTATATCTCATCACCTTCATCATAGCTCTATGTTATCTTTATATGTTTATGATAAAATATTCATAGAACAAACTATTAATCTTATGTTATATATATGATTATACATTTAGCATTATAAAGTCAAGGTTGGATGTCTTAAAGTAAAAGATTACACATATTTTGTGTTTTTTTCTTATATATTTGTGGCAAGAGATGTTTGACAAGAGGAGTAGGGCAGGAGTTACAAATAATGGAAAACTAGTTCAAAATTGTCCACGAACGAACCAGAAATGTTATGGAAAGATTGTTGTTCATATATTATAGTTAGAACTGTCTAACAGATGGACATGGCACTTGAAAAATATAAAGAACAAAAGGTTTGGGAAAATGAGAACAAAGGCAAATAAAATACAGTCAAAAAGGAGGAGAAAAGGAAACATTTTGGTCATATGAAAGACATACTTATTTGAAAACTATCAGAATAAAAAAAAAAACACATTTGAAAGGGGATTTTTTTCTGAATAATCTTTCATATATATTAAAAATGATCAAACCTTTCTTATATGAATGTTTTTTTTTAATGATCTTGAAAAAAAATTAGAAGGGATTGAATGAATCCATACACCCTATGCAAAATATGATTCCACATTAGATATGAGTTTTATTAAGGTCTTAGATTTTTAAAAATAGATCAAAAATATTTTGATTGTAAATGTGAATTTGAAAATTTAAAAAAAACTTAAAATTTTAATAAAATATATGAAATAAATTAATTTCTATCATAATCTAAGAAATAAGTTATAAATACTAATTTAATATTGAGTTATGTTTTTTCAAGTCTTGTTGTAAGAGAATATCTTTTGATCGAATAGTTTATATTAATTGAAAGTCCTTTCATACCTTAATAAAGTTATTAGATTTTAATTTGATAAAAAAACTTAACCCTGATTCGTTAAATTATGTAAAGTATAAATATTATAGAACTCTCATAATACATTGGGAAACTCATTTTAAATATTTTTATCTTATGTATTTTTTCTCTTTCCATAAGTTTAATAGTTATAAATTTACATTAAATGACCGATCTTCTGAACATTGAGAAAATATCCGCTATAGGGGTTTGAAGCATTATAGACCAGTCAAAAAAGGTTAGAAAATATTAATATTGATTGCCGGAACACAGTTACCATTTATTTGGCCCCTCCTGTATAAGAAACGTTCTCTTGGAAAATATAAGATTTATTCTTCTCATGAACTGAGTATAAGGAACATTCTTTTAGAAAATATAAGATTTATTCTAATCATAAACTGAATTCACAATTGTTACTACGAAACTTGAAAGGCTATTTTTACAAGTATTACATAAAATGAAATTGTTATTAATAGCATCAACGTGGTACAGATTTACGTTGGTATAGATTTTAGGATCAGCTGGCATTCCCTTACAAAATGGCTAAAAATTAATGGCTTTGATAAAGTCGTCAACAATATTCACTTTATCATTTTCAGATATATAGTTTACTTGGAACAAAAGCAATGAGTACATCTTTATTTTCTAATTTTCTTAAACTGCACCGTATCAAACTAGTTACAGGGAAACAATCATCAATCATTGATGCAAATGCCCGCAAGCTGCCATGAAATAGAAAATAA
Organism: Torreya grandis; assembly: GCA_037957365.1. Lineage (NCBI taxonomy): Eukaryota > Viridiplantae > Streptophyta > Pinopsida > Cupressales > Taxaceae > Torreya > Torreya grandis. The sequence goes on along the minus strand of JARHVA010003477.1, from coordinate 1,710,366 downwards.
TGTACAAAATTCTAGTGAAACAAGGTTAAAGTTGCAGGGACAGGGTGTTGCGAGCTGGCCTCTACATTCAGATCAAGCTTCGCCACTGGCTTATATTTATGATCAGTAAAATCTGCTTTAACGGATACTCCTGAACTGCTTGCGTTATTATTTGTACAAAAAGTTAACTTCCTTTGCGCGGAAGAGCTATTTTTGCTGGCCAAGATAGAAAAATCCTCCCACTCGAATGACGGAAACAATGGATATTGAATTTTGATAACATCGCCTACCATATTTTCGGCTGCGGATCTCTCTCCTGCAGAACATAAAGTCATTTGCGTATGTTTAAAATACTTACCCATTGCTTGGATTCTGTCTACCAAATTGAAAAATTCATCAACTTCATCTTCATTGTCATCTGTTTGTGGACGTTTACTCTCTCTTGCTCCATTATGATCCGGGTTCTCATTCTTTGCAAGACATTGAAAGTTTCGCTTTGCATCCGTGGAATCCATGATCATAATTAACAGAGCCCTGAAAAGAAAGGGTTTGAAGGAAAATACATCTAGACCTTTCTCAACCCAAAACCATATAGAAAGCAGCATATTATGCATATTATTTAAGTCGATGCCCAGAAGTCATGATTATATAACGAGTTACGTACGCGTAATTAGAACCGCCAATCAATTCTCTAAAAAATAAAATATTATATTCGCTCTTTTGAAAGATTCTTTATCAGTAAAAAATGGTGGGAAAACTATTGTACTTCACATGAAAATCATGAAGATGAATTTTTATTAGGCACATGGAATGGTTTTATAGAATCACTCAAATAACTTATTTCCCTATTAGAAACTATCATTATAAGTACATCAAGTTCTCTCAATTCTACCAAGTTATATTAGAAATTGTGGAAAAATATACAGATACCTTTCATTATTTGTTTTTCAAATTCAGGATTCAAGATTCAAAATAAAACCTTGTTTTGAAGTATGTGCTAGAATTAAAATCATATATCGAATCAGATATGGATTTTTTACAGATATCTTCAATTAGAAAAGATTAAAAATTTTATTACAAGTTTTAAGCAAAGGCCAAGGCCAAAACTAAGAAGGTTATAAGTCTCATACCAAGCAATAGTTTAAATACTATGTAATAGCTCTAAGCACATCCACAACTGAATTACCAATCACCAAATGACTAGAATATGTAGTCCAAGTTTGGTAATTGGTTTTCAATCCATAACTCTTGTAGGAATTCAAATGAAAAGTATCACATTAAGAAGCCATAACTCTTGCAAGATTTCAAATGAAAAGTGTCACATTAAGAAGACTCTACTTGAAATGATTGAAGTAGCATATACAAAAATTACATCTATAGGAAAGTTGTTTGATAAAATGTCATGTATCTCAAACATTTATACTACTTCTATTGAAACAAAAGAAGTGAAAGTATTATTCAATTACAAAATTGGGATCAATGTTCAAGTAGTTATCTTCATCATTGATAATGGATTAAAATTAATTGATTTCTCCATAATCAATTCATAGATTGAATTTATTATTGATGCCTCACCCACAACCATAATGTATTGAATGGTTTAGTATACGTTATGAGAAATGTATCACTCAATAGTGTCAATTAGTGTCACACACACACACACACACACACACACACACACACACACACACACACACACACACACACACACACACACACACACACACACACACACACACACACACACACACACACACACACACACACACACACACACATATATATATATATATATATATATTACTTAGTCAACCATATATTTACCATCAACATATATTTTATGTACTAAATAATAGAAATGTTGTCATAGATGTTGATAATGAGAGACATCATCTTGTATGTAGTTCATAAATTTTAATGCATTAACACTAAATAATGTAAGAATTTAGTCAAGTCTAGTAGTAATTGTATTATTTTTATGGTGATATATAAATTTAAGGACATTATTGCAATGCTAATCCATACCATAACTCCTCCAACAATAGTACAAACACCTTAAAGTTCAATTACAAATTGAAATAATACAAAAATGTCTTTCAGTCACCAAATGAATTCCTACACATTGTGCAGTGAATCACACTATTGACATGATCCCTAGAATATCTCTACCTAATGCTTCTTTATACCATAGATCATTTCTAGAGAAGGAATAAATCAAGAAAAAAAAAACTATGAAATCATGGAAAACTGACATAATAGGGATAACACATTGCCTTAGGGTAACCCAATTGTGATTATTCTAAAAAGGATGACAAATGGAGTTTATGCATCAATTATAGAGCTCTCAATAAGATCAAAGTGAATAAATCCTATCCTATTCGATGTATTAATGATTTTCTAGACCAAATCCTCTATGCAAAACACTTCACCAAAATTTATCATAAGTCTGGATATCAACACATTAATATTGAACCTACAGATGTATGTAAGATAGCATTCAAGGCCAAATAATGCTTTATTGAATGGTTATTCATACCCTTTTACTTGACTAACATAATATACAAATTCATGTGGATGATAAATGACATTCTTAGGCCATTCACCACTTCATTTTTTTAAGGGTACCTTGATGAGATACTCACCTTTATAAAAGCATTCGATAAACATATGTACCATATATAATAAGGGTTTGATGCTTTTCAGCAACATAAGATGTATGTAGAGATTGATAATTATTCATTTGATATGGTGGAGATATACTATCTCAATTGCGTAATAGATGTATAAGGTGTAGACATGGACCCAGAAAATATTCAGGTCATCCAAGAATTACCACAACCAAGGAATCTCACAAAGATCCACAGTTTCTTGGGATTAGAAAATTTCTATAGGAGATTTGTGCTAAGAGTTTGTCGTGTGACATGTCCTTTAAACCATGTTAACGAAGGTGGTACTAGGGAAACACTAATCTGGAAAGCCACACAATAGAAACAATTTGAAGAATTAAAATGTAGACTATGTTTTATGCCAGTATTTATCTTACTTAATTTGAACAACCATTTGAGCTTGAGAGAGATGACTCTAAATTTTCACTTGGAGAAGTACTCGCTCAATATGGTCACCTAGTTTCTTACTATAAAATTTTAACCTTATTAGTGTGAAACTACACACTTTTTTATCATGATATTTATGTTATTTCTCAAACATGTAAGCATTGATATCATTGCATCATGGACATGGACATTGTGATCCACACATATCACAAGCTAATATAACTCCTGTAGATTCATAATAAGTTGTAGCATGGGTAACATCAAGAAATGCCTTTATATAATTAAATGTTCTATCTAGATGTCAATCATAAGAATTGAAACCTAAATACAAACATAAAATAACTTAGGCATCTGACGGTTTAGGATCTCCTTTCTACACTCAATGAACGTGGACATGAAGTTAGAAAATTGTCAAAATTATATGCATCTAAAATTGATTATGTAGCTATATATTATAATTTAATTTGTGGTAACTCAATTCAGATTTATATTTACAAGATGGACTCCTATATAACCTTAGGAACATTATGTCCTGAATAAGGGAGAGATAAAGTATATAACTCCCGCATGTTTGGTATGATATATCTAAATATATCATGTATTGTTTAATGTGTAATTGTCAAGACAATTAACAAGAAGAAAGGTTTTTCAGATCTAAAAATAGCTCGTGTCTACATTAGCTTTAGAATCCTAGGAACCATTTTATTTTATAGAATAAAATATTCTAGAGTGACTTATGGAAATCACTTGGTTTTATTCTAAACATAGATTTGAAGAATTATGCATTCATCTATATACCAATGGACAAACAAATGTGATAAATATGATGAGAGTGCACCTTTATGTATAGTTCAAAGAACCAACACACATGTGATTAAAATTTAACTTTTATTCAAATAAGCTACAAAATATCCCTGCACAAATATACAATATATATACATTTTCAAGTCTACTTATATTTCCATCATCTTGTACCCATCAACGTAGATTATCCTACTATACCATCAATAGTATAAAATACTTCATCCCAAAGCATTCTTCAACAAGACAAAAGCATTCTTTAATAGGATATTATGAAATACAAGTAGTGCCATGACAAGAATAAGACACTTTACACCTTCTAGGTTAGTGGTCAAGTCTAGCTATACATATAATAGGAAGTACTAAAAGGATATTATCGTAAGCTTCATCGATATGATTATGTGTGATATAAATCACCAAGAAAGTAGGAGAGAACTTTTTTGAGCTCAATATTTTATCTTACCTTGGGTTACATACACTCTTCAATTCAAAACTAGCATGACATTACTTTCAACCTCAATTTAATACCTCATATACTTTAGATTATTTTAAAAAGATAGAGGTTATTCTAGATTACAACATCCAAACATAATCATATCCAGTCATTGAATCTTATGTCAACATGCTAATAAGAGATCGCTTTTTTTTAGATCATCAAATATATTCAAGTACATTCTTAGGGAATTTTTTTTGCAAAAGTTTAGGGTGGAAATTTGTTTCCAAATCACTTACTACAACTGCATGTGGACTATATATTATGAAGAAGGGATGAATCATCCAAGAGGATTTAGGACACTATGTTCGACAACATTTTATGGTTATTTCATATCAAGGCTTGCATTAACAAAAACAACATTTTCATTAGGTTCAACATCTACATGCAAATCCACAAGATATAACTCCACTTTTGCACTACTACACAACTCCTGCATTGTTATAACTATAAACCTCATCTTGTTAGTAACTATAGTCACTAACATCATAACATTCATTAGATATCAAATAGTTTTTAACCATTTTTTAAAAGTTTAATTGACACTTCATCTCCCTATAGTATATATTAATATACACTTCCATTATATATATATATATATATATATATATATATATATATATATATATATATATATATATATATATGTATATATATGTATATGTATATGTATATGTATATGTATATGTATATGTATATGTATATGTATATGTATATGTATATGTATATATGTATATATGTATATATGTATATGTATATGTATATGTATATGTATATGTATATGTATATGTATATGTATATGTATATATATACATATATATATACATATACATATGTGTGTGTGTGTGTGTGTGTGTGTGTGTGTGTGTGTGTGTGTGTGTGTGTGTGTGTGTGTGTGTGTGTGTGTGTGTGTGTGTCGCTATGATGTATATATGTATATATATATATATGTGTGTATATATATATATATATGTATATATATATATATATATATATATATGTATATATATATATATATATATATATGTATATATATATATATATGTATATATATATATATATGCGCAATTTCTAAGCATATCTATACCTCTAATATCTTAGATATTTTATAGAACTTAAAATTTCAAAACTTTACAATTACAATTCTACAATTTTGTTATCATATTCTGCACTTTCCTTTTTCTTTAACATACTGCACCTTCATATTCTGTGATTCACAATTTTTTATTCATAATCTTTTCAAATCTATTTGAGTAGATTGTCAATTCTATCTCCAATTAAGCTGAATATCACTTGTAAATAAAAGCATAGAGACATTTTTCTAAAACACAATCTAAAAGAGAGAGTTGGAAATCAAGGGAAATATCTTATCAAACTAATTTCCCTAGGACTTTTTACATTCAACAACATTATTTTTGTTATCCATAGTTGATGGAAAAAAAAGAGAACCAACATTTCTCTATCATAATAACAAATTAACAAATAATAATATTAATAATAAAAAGTGATACACATTGTTTTCATCTTAAAAAATAATGAATAACTTCCATGGAAAATAGGTTTAATTGCATAATAAGATGATTTATACATGATTTATATGAAACAGACCAAACTTTATCTTATATATTATGACTTCATATATAAAATAGATATTTTCATATAAATTTGATAGATTTTGAATGTCATCATGATTTTGTGTTCATAACACAACACATTAGCCTTTTCATTTTCATATACATATTAAAATCTGACAACAACAACAACAACAACAACAACAACACCTTTTTGTGCACATATCTAGAGGAAAGCATCTCACTACCAACCATTCCCGCCACTACAATGTGGCCACACTAATGTATGATATGCATTTCAAACAAAGAAAGAGGATCATAGTAAACCATCAGAAATGAATTTGGGTCATTGATCAGGTATGAAAAGAAAACCTCAATCCAATGTAAAGGCTAAATATTTTTTTCCTAACAAAAGCAACCAATGAAAGAAGATACAAGTTAAAGTTTTGGCCTTGACAACATTTTAGCTATTTATTTAGAACTAGTAATAAGTAACTATACATACAAAAGTAATAGTTCAAATGTAAGTTTTTATGACTAGAGGCATTATATTTCTGAAATAAATGTTCAAAATTACTATTGCACCAAACCTGTAAATTAATTTTATATATTATTTATAATTTCATATACAAAATTTTAGAGTGAAACATGTCTTATCTCAAGAATTTAGTTATTCTTGCAAGTTTTGTAATGATGAGATCTAAAACGATACCAATATGTATTGCTCATTACCATATTTTCTATCTATTTTCAGTGCTATGATATGAATTTTATTTTTTACCTTATAATTTTGATATATCTTTAAATATTAAAATAATTTTATTTTAAATTTATAAAATTATTTACAATATAATATTTTTTTCTTGGAAAACAATTATTATACTAAACATCTAAAATAAACATGACATTAATTATAACACTGGTGAACACTTAGTGATTACCTATTTAATTCATATAATATAAAGTGAAATAAAAATATCAATAATAGATGATTTCATGGGAATGGAATGGGACATCTTCTTCATCTCAAACTTTGTTTCTGAATATCCACTCAAAAAAATTCATAGTATCTAAAATTGTTTAAATGATTAAATATGGGTTCTACTAAATAAAACTATTGCAAATTAAAACAAAATAAAAAATCACATAAATAAACATCACACTTTTCCATTCATTTCACTAGTTTCGTGCGTAGGTTCATAATCATTGTAATCTGTCACAATAAAAACACTCATTTTGTATCATTAGATTTGCCAAGAATGAAGTCATGACCTTGAAGTCATGTAAATAAATTTATGGTATAAAAGATGTATAAGTAAATTAATTGATATCATCTTTAAAAAGTTAAGACAAACAAAATATTATCAATGTAAACATGTACAAATAGTAAGTATATTTTAATTTACATGATAATTTATGCATTTCCAATTTCTATTCAATATATATTAAATTAAGAAAATAAAACAATATTTCAAATGCATAACCTTTTTTTACATAGAATTTAAGTTCAATCATAAATCATTCACATAATTTATTTAAATTTTTTTAATAATTTTATTCTATCAATTAAAATAGTATTTTAAAAAAAAAAGATACAATTGATTCTTTGTGTTATTCAAAGGACATATCTTTCTATTTAATTATAAAATAAGATTTTGGAAAGAATAAAACCAATTTACTTTTGAACATGTATATAAATATGTGAGAAGAAGAAACATATTAATATAAAAAATAGTATATGTGCATTGATCAATAAAAACAACACAATATGGTAAAGGTACAGTCTATTTTTACATAAATATTAAGATAAGTCATAAACTATTTATATCACTTTGTTTATAAGAAAACATATGATACCATGCATTCAAACAACATAATATTATAAAAATAAATTAAGTCACATCTAATTATTTGTGTTATTCAGAGTATAAATCTTACTTTCTAATGACAAAATAAGGCTTTGGCAAGAAGTAAATCATGACCATCTATAACTCTACAAAATTTGATGAGAAGAATAAATGTATTAATAAAAAAATTATATTGGTTTCAAAAACAACACTGAGGCAAACAAAATATTTTTTCCACATTCATGTAGATACATTGATTCAAGCTTAAATTATCCGACAATGACTACATAACCAATCTCTAGTCTATCCATGTCTAACTATCAAAATAGAATAGTGTTTCAAACCCACAACCTACTTTTAAATAGACCATAATAAGAACCAAAAACCATTCATAAATATTTTTTTACAATAATCCAATGATTTCTTTTTGTTAAAAAACATAATGCTATTCAAAAAAATTACAAAGCCATCTTAGATTATTATCAAATTGAGAATGATTTTTCATTGATCAAAACATTATAATACGGATCTATTTATACATAGCGATGGAGTTCTCTAGAATTGGCGAACCTTCCATACTGATCATATGATGAGTTATCTTTATAATTCTAAAAATAATGTAATATCTTTCTACATTGCTATTCGAGCTGGGCAATTATTATTGGGAGACTTCTACAGGGTTCACGATTCCTCAATGCTATGATGTCATCCCTGACAAGTAGGAGGTCGAGAAATTTCTATGTTACACTATCATTCCCCCCAATATTACATTATTTTTATAAATATACTCCGTAAAATTTTAAATTTTACCTTCCCAAGAGATTGGTAAGTATATCTGTATTTGTACATTTGTAAAGTGGTATTAGAGTTGGATATGATGGTTTAAAGCTTCTTCTCAAATGTAGTAACATTCTACCTCTATGTGTTTTTTCCTTTCATGATAAACAAGATTCTTAACAAGTTTTAAGACACCTTGATTGTCTTAGTGAATGATGGGTGGCTTCTTTTCTTTATAGCCTATATCTACTGGTATGCAACGTAACCATATGACTTCGTACACAACTCCATGTACGGTGTAATATTCTACTTTAGTGGATGAAAGAATAACACCTATTGCTTCTTACTAATCCATGATATTGGTCCAAATCCAAGATGAAATATGTATCTTGATATTGACATTCTATCGTCAATAGATCTGGCATAGTCCTAGTCTATAAATCCTTGTTAGAAGAATTGAGTATTCTTCTTATACTCTAGACCATACTAAAGTATACCTCAATCACATCTTAAAACATGATTTGTTGTTATCTAGTGACATTGTTAACTTCCTGCATAATTTTGGAGAGATAACTCACAGCAGAACATATATATGGTTTGGTGTAAGTCAAGTACATGAGACTCCCAACAAGCTATCTATATAGATTTACATCTACTTGAGGTTATTCCTTGAATCAAGAAAGTTGTAATCCTTTCTCCATTAGTGTTGAAAGTGTATTTCAATCTGACATTCTATACTTTTCAAAGAGTGTCTTGGTATATTTTATCTGGGAGATAAAATGTGATTCTATTTCAGCCATATCTCTAAGCCAAGACAATATTTTAGTAGCCCTAAATCACTTGTGTTGAAGGATATTTTGATATCATTATTCACAATATTAACTTGATCTTTTGAACTTCCTACGATCACAAGATCATTTATATAAAAAACAAGAGTGATGATTTCTATTCCAACACTTCTTTACATACCAGTTAGAATATGAGGGGCTATGAGTAAAACCATGCTACAAAAGGTGATCATCTATTTTGGTGTTCCGTGCCCTAAGAGCTTGATTTAGTCCATAAAGTGATTTGATGAGATGGCATACCATTTTAGGATGTTTTTTATCATTAAATGCTTCTAGTTTAGGTCATGTATACTTCTTCATTCAGATCAACATTAAGAAAAGAACTTTTAACATCCATCTATTGAATTCATCATCTATTATATGCTGCTAGAGTGTAAACAACTATGATGGTCTTGATCCTTGTAGTGGGTGCAAAGGTGTATTCATAGTCAATGCCCTCTTTCTATGTATATCCCTTTGCTACTGAGCTATTATTTATGTTTATCGATGGATCCATCTACCTTCTATTTTTTCTTGAAAACCCATTTACAGCCTATGGGTTTCTTTTCTATTGGTAGATCAACCAATTCCCAGGTTAGATTCTTCATGAGTGGTTCGTACTTGGCATCGATTACTTTATTCCAGTGAGGTTGCGTTAAAGCTTCATAAACATTTCCATGTTTGGAGCTATCAACTTTTTTACTCATAAGTGTAAAATTTACCTCATGTCTTGTCTAACTCCTTGTTCTTACTCTGAATGAATGAGTTTCTCTATTGGTATCTAGTACTGAGTTCAAAAGAGAACTCTACCATTGTTGTGATGAACTACTTGGTGGATGTGAAGAACTATCTGATGGATGTTCTAAATATCCAAGATCAACATATAGCTCTCCTTGTAGCTTTGGAGGATTTAATTCTCTAAGATAAACATACAAATCTCATTACAGCTCTAGAGATTCCTCATTATCTAAATCAGGAAGCAATTTTTAAGAGGTGATTGGTGTTGATTTCATCGTTCTACACCATTGAGTCAAAATATGACTCGTTAAACACCACATCTCTACTCTCATAGATTTTTATCATTTTTTGATCTTTGAGAGGATATGCCTTCGAGGTAGTGTTGTGTCCTAATAGGATGTACGAGAGTGTTTTTGACTTGAGTTTCTTCCTCTTCTTCGTTGGTATATACCTATAAGTTGTGGAACCAAACACAGGTAAATTAGAAATCGAAGGCTTTCTATGACTCCATACCTCTTCTGGTATTTTTATAATTTAATAGTTTTGTTGGTACTCGATTGAGAAGATAAATAATAGTTTGGACTGATTTTGTCCAACAAAAATTCTCCAGCGTAGTTGTTGATAACATATAGTGAGCCATATCCATCACAGTGTGGTTAGATCACTCAATAACACCATTCTATTGGGGCATGTATGGAGTATTCAAATTTTGTTTTATACTTTGCTAGTTCAAAAATGCCAAGAATTTCTTTGATGTGAATTCCACCCTCATTCTGAGTGGAGGTGAAGTAGAGGTTGTCCTGTCTCCTTCACAACCTACAGATAGAAGATCTAGAAATGATGAAGTGCTTCACTCTTTTTGTTTAGGAAAAATACCCACATCTTCTGGGAGTAGTCATCCATGAACAGCTACAAGTACTTGTATCTCGAGAATGAATCAGGTAGTGGGTCACATAGATCAGTGTGAACAACCTCCAATCATTTCTTGGCATAAAATGAGCTTCCTTTGAATGGATCCTTGTGTTGTTTACCTATAAGGAAACCATGGAAAATGGGCAAAGAACTAGACATCTTGGTAAGTCCACGTACCATCCCTTTAGTACATAACTCATATAATGAACTAGCAGATAAATGACTATATTGATAGTGCCAGAGGGCAGTGGATTCTACTATTGAGATAGATAATGCCACTACAGAAGATGAAATAACATCTAGAGCAAATAATTTGTCTTTAAGAAGAGCTTTAGCAAGAAGTTTACCTTTTAATGATGTTAGGGAAGTTTTGATTCTATTTTCGATAAGAAACTCCACCTAACTGAAAAGAGATTAGATATCAGATCATATAGTACCTTTGTTAGTGTACATTTTCATGTTCTAAGAGGAATGGTAACTTGTCCTATTCCTTCTTCAACATACATGTTATCATCTATGATCCTAACTTGATCTCTATTGGGTTGGTCTAACAGTGAATCAAATAGCTTCTTATTGCCTGACATATGTTTGGTGGCACCAGAATCGATCAACCAAATATTCCTTGTGGGTTGTGAGGTCTTGGAGACAAGTACCAAGTTCTTGTCTTCATCAGATATCCCTTCTTCAGATATATCATCTTGTTGAGCAACAAGATTTCCCTTCTACTTCCATTGATGGGGATGTCTTTTTAATTTCTAAGAATCATCACACTTTGATGTGCTGGTAGACCCTTGTTTTCAGGGATTATACCATTAGTTGTCTATGTCGTGAGTATTGGCTCAATAGATATGACACTAGTTCTTTGACTTTTGATATTTATGATGTTGAGACTATTGATGCTGCTACTATTTCTGTGGCTACTTCTCTGAAGGCCCTTTATGAGACTTTTGACCTTGTTGCCTCTTTGTGATAAGAGCTTTATCTTCGAACTCATTTTTGAATAAGTTGATAGCTTTTTCTTGCTGCAACAGGTTCACAAGCTCTTTGAATGATACTGATTGTTTGGTGACATTTAGTGTCATGATGAACACTCTAAATTTGGAAGGCAATGCTCTCAAGGTGATCTAGAGCAAGAGATCATCTTCTACCTTCTCATTGGGTGCTAGTAACTCCGTTTGTATTTCAGCCACTTGATGAAATAATTCCTCAACTTTTTCATCAGACTCCATGATGATTGTGTGAAGTATTGATTACAGATAGAGGATCTTCATCTCATTCTTTGCCTCATATATGGTCGCTAACATGTCCCATGCTACCTTTGGATTGTCAATGTCCTTGATATGTAGTTGGACTTTGTCAGTGGTGCTTAGCATGATCATCATCAAGGCTTTGGTAGTAACCTCATACTTTGCACATTCATCAAGATCAATGGGAGCTTGCGCATCCCCTGTCATGATTCCCCATAGTCCTTCGAACTAAAGGATCGTGCACATATTCATTTTCCACACAGCATAATTTGGCCCTTTATGTAATTGGGCGTCTGAGAGGAGCAATTTCAGAGCAGACATCTTCTATGTTTTTTTAAAATAGTATTTATTTTCTTTTTAAAAAAACGTAAGTACTTTGTTCAAGATTTTTGCTTCAGTCTGTATCCTTCTCACGGCTTGCTTCTTAACAGGGTTTTATGCTTGTTGCAGAACTTCTGTGCTTTTCAAATACTCGGCTGAATTCATGGCTTCTTAAAATTTGACAACCAGGATATTTTATTGTGAATGCAACAGTGCTGCATCCTTTGTTCCAGCGTTCTACTTCTTTCGCCTGGCAACTTACATGATGGTTTATCTCCAATGTTGTTGGGTGCATCACTGGACTTTTAATCAAGCAAATAAATGCTATGAACTTGTCAAGCGTCAATTGCCTTTTCTGGAGGTTTGCATCTCTACTTCGCTGTAGACGTATATGCTGTGGTCACCGTTTGGAGGAGACACCACTATTTTGTATGTTGCAGGGTCTCTTCTTAAAAAAATTAATAAAGTTGCGTCTAGGTCTGAAATGGCCAATGATTGCGCTCTTTGAGTTGTCAGTTATTTGCAATTGTTGTGTCTGTCTTCTTTAACGGCTTCTCTTCCTTCGAACTGGACTGTTGCACCTTCAGGCGTCGCTCCATGTCTCCCAAATTGCTGCATTCCTACTGCTACACGATTACTGGACTTCTTGCTCGGCTCTCTCAAATTAATCCACTATGATACCAATTCTTAGATTATATCAAACTGAGAATGATTTTTCGTTGATCAAAACAATACAATACAGATCTATTTATACATAGCGATGGAGTTCTCTGGAATTGGCGAACCTTCCATACTGATCATATGTTGAGTTGTCTTTCTAATTCTAAAAATAATGTAATTTCATTCTGTGCTTCTATTCCAGCTGGGCAAGTATTGTCAGGAGACTTCTATAGGGCTCGTTATTCCTCTATGCTTTACTGTCAGTCCTGAGGGGCATGAGGTCGAGAGAGTTCCATGTTGCGTTGTCAAGCCAATTCATTGTGTTATTTAAAGAAAAAATCTTACATTCTAATGATCAAATAAGGCTTTGGAAAAAAATAAAATAACAACCCTATATATTTGTATAAAATTTAATAAGAGTAAGAAATGTATTAATTTTTAAAAATGATATCAATGTTAATAATAAAATTAATAAAAAATGTAAGTAAATAAAATGAATTGTCAAATTTACTCTCATAAATAATAATTTTGTATATTAATTAAATTTTTTCAAAATTATATTAATAAAAATATTAATTTAAATTAATAATATATCAAACAAATTTTTATGTCTTTATATATACATTAAAATATGACACCAAAAAATATTAATAACATTAAACAAAATAGATAAATATTCATAAAACATACTTTCTAGTGTAGAAAAATGCATTTAGATTATTGATACAATTTTTCAACTATTGAATTTTTTTAATCTACCAACTATACATCAGAAGTAGAAAGTTGTGATGGTATTCATCTTTCATATTTGATGTGGATTTTTGAATAGATATGGCTTGAAAGGCTCCATCCATTAGGTACATACCTATCGGCGTGATTAGCAACCAAATAATTATAATATTAATAGAAGACATTTTTATTGTCATATTTCAAAAATATGTTTTATAATTTTTAAATAGAAAAATTATGCTAATAAGTAAGCCACTTACTTTGAAGTATCACCCCATGACCCCATAAACATGTTTGATTAGGAAATATTTGTATTGGTGTAAAGATCACAATATATGAGAAAATGATTTTTTTGAAACATAAATATAATTTTTTTATAATCAACTAAATACTTTTAAAAATATTAAATTGAACATAAACACAAACACACACACACACACACACACACACACATCTTTATTTAATATTACATATCTCTTTATTTTTAGATAAATCATATTTATGACCTTTTTTTAATTTTTTTTTGAAATAATAAATTATTGTCCTAAAAAAAAGCAAATAAACAAAACCTCAACTCTTAATTATTGTCAAAGTAAAGCACTATTTTTAATAAATAAAACAATACCATATGGAGGTGATAATTACTTTATAACTGTGACTTATACTTCTCTATTGATGAAATGTCATAAAGGTTATTGATTCATCGTGATTAATTGTTGTTCAAAATTTCAAAAATAAAGTATCCACTAAAATTATAGATATAAAAGAACATATATTTATTCACTTCTTTAATTTCTACCCCAAAAAAAATTAGTTATCTTTCTTTTATATATATATATATATATATATATATATGAATGACACGGAATACCATAATCATGCATGACTCATTTTTTTAGTATTTTTACATAAAAATATTGACCTCTTATAGGAATAGAAATGTATCCTCCTTATTCTAATCAAATTATGCTCGAAAGGTATTCGCAGCCTTTTAAAATTTGAAATTGAATTTAATGATATCGATGTAAATATATCGACCTATAAACATTTTTTTGATGTTTAAGATTAGTTGTCCATCCTTTCTTACATTTCTTCTTTTTTACCTCTACCTAAAGGCTTTCTTTATATTTTGATATTATAAAATCATTATGTCCAACACCTCTTTTTGAAAATCGAATCGATCTAATTTATGCCCTCTTTTCATCCCCCCATTGGATTGTTCAATTGAAACTTAAAAAATTTTGTTGAATCCCATGTACTTATAAGGGCTAGTATGTTTTGCAATCTTATTATCCTTCATTTATGTTTATCCTAATTTTCTATATCTTGAGAAATATCATCTGCCACTAGCTCTAGATTGTGAATACAACAACTGCTCGATTTTGGTTTCATTTCTTTTTACTTTTGTGCTTGAAAGTGACCTTGGGAATAAAAAACATGGTGATGCACTATAATTAGATAGTTAAAACATATAAACATTATATTTTCATAGTCAAGAACTTGATCATGTTGTGATTCTACACATTTTAGGATTATTTTTTAGGTAACCCTTTAATCAAATCAATCTCCACACATGTAAACGTATAGGTGCATAAGATTGATAACGTACCACCTTGGATGTAGACCAAAAATGCAAGATTATATTTGGAAGTCAAACCCACATTGTCATCTTAGTGATAAAAAATGGGTTTCCATCAAAAGCCGAAAACTACTAAGTAATAAGCAATATTTCATTCCCCCAATACCATGGGCCTTCCAAAAGTTATGTAATATAATCTTCATGTTCACTAAAATGGAAAATAAATTTTAAAAAATGATCAAAGTGATATCTCACATTGTTTTCACCATGTTTCAAAAACTCATCAGTTTAATGCAGTTGTAGTGGGCCAAAATTTATTCAATCTAAAAATTACGATGACTTCTAAAAGTTCTTTCTAACATTCATAAACATCTTGATTTAAAATATCCAGTAAGGGCACCTCATTTAGTTAATCTACAATATAATCATAATGCAGAAAATTTAGCTTTCTAATATTTCTCTTAGAAGGAGCCTTATTTACTGTCTCCTTAAATGAGTGTTTAGAGAAGTTAACAGTTTATTTGATTGGCACAAGAATACAGGGGGATGCATGTTTAACCCCAACAACATTGGCATTACTAAAAGTTCATTACAACCCACCTACAGACTCCATTTGTTGATACACTATTGTCATAACCATTCTTTCAACATCCTTTATAATTCAATTTTATTTGACTCCTAATATTTGATCCCTAAGCTATAAAGATGAGGTGCCAAACCTACTCATCATTTTTCCTTTCTTCAACCTTCATTGGACCATAAAATTTGAGGTACATACATTTTTATAATTGAAATTACAAACCTAGAGGTGAATAGTATTCCTATGTATACGCTGTAGATTTGCCTCGTTGAACACCAATCTAATATTCTATTGAATTGCATAATTTTTATGAATAACTCGTCGTATCTCAGAGAGAGAATGATGCTAGATAGTGGTCATCCTAAGAAATTGACTATGAAATCTCTCACTTCTAACACTCAGTTCACTCACCATTAGACTATCATCACCACGTATAATATTGACATGATTCCTAATAAAATTAAAATATAATATTTAATTTTAAATTAACTCGTAATAATTTGAAAATAACTTATGCTCTAGAGATCATGCTTATATAAATCTTAACTAGGAATATTGAGATGATAAATATAGGTCCCATTGAACTTCCTTCAAAATACTTATTATTATGCTAGAGATTTTTCTTTTATAATAATAGTGTTTAAAAATTATATATTTAATAAATAAACCAATAATATGAAATCTTCTCTACACCACCTAATAATTATTTAGGTTTAATTATATTATATTCAAAATTAAACATAACTTGATATAATAATAGGTTTACTCTTCAAAGTTTGGCATAACAAGTGGAATTATGAATAAAAATAAATAAAAGATAAAAAAATTACTAAAATAGTAAATTAATTTAAAATTTAAACTAAGTTCTATTAGATATTAGATTTAAGGATATATAACAAGTGGAATTATGGATAAGGGAGATAAAACATAAAAGATCTAATGAAATAAAAAATTAATTTGAAAATATAATTATTAGTTACATTTGGGTGAATGATTCATTGTATAAATACACACATATATCTGTATTTAATTATTCAACAACTAAACTTGACGACGACGACGACGACGACGACGACGATGATGATGATGATGATGATGATGATGATGATGATTTAATTATTTAATAAAACATATAAGAAGATAGAAAGCTCTCAGATTTTTTTGACACTTTGGAAAGGTTATTTTGAATTGTTTCTAGGATTATCATCTCAGATTTAACATATTCACATGAATTTGAAATATTCATACTTATCACTATCTAAATATATGTATCAGAGTATGATACAATGGGGACAACACAAGCAATCTTCGTCAAATATCTAAATTATATTGAAGACCTCCATCAATGTGTATGATCCTAGTCAAGACCTATAATTATGAAATGTACTTATCAAATTATGCATAATATTACTTATAAGATGAAGACTCTTAATTAAATGATGTATAAATATATGAAAATATGTGATATAATAAAAACAATACAAATAATCTTAATCAGATATCTATACCATATTGAAAATCTAATCAATTTATACAATCCTAATCAAAACTGACATGTC
Source organism: Torreya grandis (assembly GCA_037957365.1). Classification (NCBI taxonomy): domain Eukaryota; kingdom Viridiplantae; phylum Streptophyta; class Pinopsida; order Cupressales; family Taxaceae; genus Torreya; species Torreya grandis. The sequence continues at coordinate 1,692,693 of JARHVA010003477.1, read as the reverse complement.
AAATATAACTATTGAATCATATATAATAATATTTATAAGATAACATATTTTTATTAAATAATACACAAATATATGAAAATATGTATAGAAGAAGAGACTTCATTAAATAATGTACAAATATATGAAAACACATAAGAATTGAATAAATGTTTCTGTTTGGAAAAAGCCACATGATATTCCTCTAATTATTCATACTACTTTTTTTCTAAATATATTTTAATTATTTAAATGTATACCATACTTCTATCTAACAATTCTTTTCCAAGGTATTTTAACCGTGAGATAATTCTCATACCTTGCTAATTAAATTACCACTTGCCATCTATAATTGATATGTTTAAATGTCAACGTTTTAATTTAAATCGCAACAAACAGCCACATCCACCAATCGACATGTAAAATCACAGAGTGGCAAAATGCCACTAAAACTATTAAATGTAATCAAAGCGCAAATTTGAAGGCAAGTGGAGACGTTAGGGACACTCCCCCGAATGTCCCACATATTCCGTGCAATAATTTTCAACTGCTAGTTTTATTAGAATGCCATCTCTCGCTGTGAACCGTATAACTCGCTAAAGTGCTGCGCACATGGACATATTTTCAAACTGCTGGTGCATGCCCATGATGAGGGTTTTTTCTTTGAGCACGCACATGAACTCTCAACAAAATTTTGGTCTCCATCCTTTTTATTTTTATTTTAATGTGTCATTTTTTCATTTCTTAATTGTCTTTTTAGTATTTGAGATGCGACAATTTATTTCTGGAATCTATATAACTCAGTGTATTTATGGAGCAAACACACATTATGAATGCCTTTTAACATTAAGAAAAAAATGCTTTGATCTTTGGCAATTTTCACGCTAGAGGGCATACAAAATTAGGGTTACTAGTGGTTTCTTTATTGAAGGCAACTGGTCAGCTAATTCGTTCATCAATACGTTTTGAGGACATATGTTTGTCAATTTTGAGAAAAAAAAATTGAAAAAAAAAAAAAAGAATTATATGTGTTGGATATTGGATCTAAAGAACGAAATTAATTTAATTTACATATTAATGTTCATTGGAGGCTAAAAATGGACAATGAGATTGAAGGAGATATTACTTAAATTTAGTATATAAAAGGAGTACCAAATGCATCTCTATAAAATACAAAGAGAGAAATAAATTAAAGTTATAATATTTTAATATTTGAAGACAATAGAGTTTAAAATTAATAAAATATATGTTATCTTACAAATTTAGACCATGTTGTTTATATATGTGTTCACTTGTTGTCCCTAAAGCCTACTATTTGGAATTAAAATATGATAGTCATAGAATTATATGTATATGAAATTACTATGACAGATAAAAAGGGTAAACATCTATGGTTCTCATACTAAATGAAGGTCTTCATGGATCTATAAGAATCTCTAAAACTATAATAGTATCCTCCATGAATCTCATAGTATTTTCACATTGAGGATCTAGGAAACATAATTGACATAGACACTCATCATGTGGGAGACCAGGGTAAGATTCCAAATTGAGTTGATGAGAGAAAATGTAAAATTAAGCTAACTGGATCTTTAAGTAGGATGGCAACATTTTCTTCATGTACCGAGGAACTCAAATTCGATCATCATTAAAAGCAAGAATAAATTTTAAAATAACGAAAAATATTTGGTTTCAAAGTCTCTTTTCGATTAATCTTGATGTAACTTCCGAATTAAATTTATTAATATTTTCACAAATAACTCTATTAATTTTATGTTTTTTTTTATTTAGGATAAACGCTAAGTTTTTTTTGAACTAGCGACCCATACCTTAGAAGTGAAAAAAAAATTGAGGCCACACAACACATAGCAGGAAAGTGAAGGCTGAAAAAATCCAAAGGAAAACAAAAGAACAACAAGAAATTGGACACAAAAGCCAAACTATACAACAATATATGCTTCCTAAAGTAAAATATAAAAGAAACTAACTAGGCATCTCCCAAGCTATTTTATCTGTTAGATCTAAGAGACATTGTTATGGGATTCAAATAAAATATGCCTTTGCCTTTCTTTCTATTAATATTAGTCTTCCAGTCTCCTCCCTTCATAGGATTTGGTAGCATGGGGATGGAGATTTCTAGATATTTTTCTTGATTTAGTTCTTGCTCTAGTACAAACATGCCTTGCCTTACTAACAGACTCTGAGCTGCTAGATCTGGACTTATCTCTTCACTTCCCCTTGACCTCTCTTGTAATAATTCAGCCCCCCCTCTTCTTTGTATTTTCCTTAAAAATAAGAGTCTCATTCATTTGATTATGCTCATCTACTTCTAAAGAGATTTCTGAATCTAATACCTCATAGCACCTCCACTATCATCCACTGCTAGTATCATATTATGTTTAATTTTAGTATTTTTCCACCACAATATTTGTTTCTTGAATTTGAAGCTAGGATAATCATTTACTAGATGCCCTATTTTAAAACATCTTCTACATCTAAAGGGGATCCCTTCATAGTCTAAGTATTGAATCCATTTTTTATCCCCCACTCTTAGTTCTATCTGAGTAGGTAGATATTTAGAATAATCCAAATAAACCAAAATTTGTTAAATTGTAGTATGCCCCTTATCATTGGTAGCCCAAAATTTTATCGAATGTATTTCCAATAGCTAGAAATACCAGATCATCCTAAAACTGATATGGAAGATTTGGAATCCTGATTCACATTGGTTTAACATTAAAAATTTCTATCTAGACATTGGAATCAGGGTGCCAAGGTTTAACCAACAAATCATGATTATCTCATGTCCAAACATGATCTTTAAACACTAGCGATTCATCTACAACTGAATAAAAAAATCAAAAGAAAAAAACCTCTAGGATAGAGATAGATATGAATCTTAACTTCAATCGTATCTTATCATTGGGATGAGATCCACTCATTTAATGATGGAAAATTTACCCACAATCCATCAAATTTACAAATCAGACCCTACATAGTTAACCATTCTTCCTTTTCAACTATCACTTCAATATCTTATTTATCAAATAGAAGGACTAGGATTTCCTTTTTTGGAATCATAGGAAGACTCAGGTGTCCTCCAATAGTATCAGCAAATGAGTTTTACCTTAATTTAGATTATGTCTTAACCTCTCAAAGCATGGGATCTGTCCTCCCCTATTTCAATCCTCTTACTAACCATAGATCCACTTGATCTCATAATAATTGTGTCTTTTATAGATTTTTTGGGGAGGGCCAACCATTCCTTACCCCTCCATAATAATATGGTGATAGAGGGACACCTATCACCACTCTTCCTCCACACATGTTAGTAATGCCTAGGATTTTTTCAATGAACTGATCCCCTCCATTCTCTATTAATGTATTATGTAGCTTTGAAGCCTTAGTATCTCTTTCAGGTATCTCCTACTCTAACCTGACCACTCTATGGACACCATTGCCATAGACTACCTCATAGCGATTAGGGTTTCATAGATCCATGTTGTGACAGTCCATTATATTATTTTTTGTTTAATTAATTGAGGAACACCAATAAAAAACATCTGAGGAGGGAGTCTTTCTATCTTATTAATATCTAATATATCTATGAGAGACATAACACTTTTATACCAATAAGATTTGCATCAATTTTTAAAAATTTGCATAGAAGACTTAAGTGCCTAATACATATACCTATTTTTAATAGAGAAATAATTTGTCATGAATTGAAGCCTATGCAACATAGTGACACTATTGAAAAGTAAAGAGATAAAGAGATAGCATACCCCAAACTTAGGAATAATAATTAGTTGAGGAATTATTATTTTCATTTGAATTTTATTTGATAAAATGGAGATTAGAAATATTTCCATACATTTGAAATCATTTTATCTCAAGTATTGACTAAAAATCTCACATCCACATAACAATGCAAGAGTCACTAATGTATAGAAAAGTTAAATATTTGTTCAAATTTGTGTAAATGGACTGAGTAGTTGAAGAGAATATTGGATCTCTACAATGGGGAGATGAAGATTTTTACATCATTAACGGTGCTTCAAATTTTATCTAAGTGCCTTGGCTTGGTCACCTTTGCTTCCTTTGTGCTTATTATTTTTTTCTCCTTGGTACGAATGCTATCCTTTTGTTTTATTAATCCTCTTGTTAACATTTAATGTGGTTTATTTTTCTTTTTTATCTTAGTTGGTGTACATGGGTTAGTCTATTTATGGGTTATGGTGTATGATCTGCTACCACACTCACGTCCCTTCCCAATCACCCATCCTACTACCTTTGGAGATTTTAAAGGGACATGTATTAATTACATTGGTTTATAGAAAGCCATGTATTAAAGGGACAAAAAAATTTTGGAGGGAAAAATCTTGTTCCTCTATTAAGAGAGAATTCTAAGGATACATGGTAATTCCTCTGAGGTTGATGGCATGTCAAATTCAGGATCATGGTATAGTGTAAGATAATATTGTGTACTAAGTGTCTTGGGAATCTTAGTCATTTCCTAAGAGAAGGTGTATGCATAAATCATACTAAATCTTGGTGATTCTTACCAGTATATAGGAATAAGAGAGTGAAAAAAATTGTGTAAACATGAGCAAGAGTTAAATAACCCTTTGGATGAGTTTCAAGGTCATGTCTTGAGGCTTAGTCCTCATATGAAGACCTAATGAGAAGGGATATGACTCATAGTATGATGAATTGATCAGTATAAGACTTCTGTGAAGAAGGTTGATAGTGTATGAGCATGATATGAGGTCATATGAAATTTTTATGAGTCTTTTAAATAGTAAACCAAGTTTCAAGGTATGTTCATGGTCTAATAATGACTGGTGGTTCAAGATCGAGTGAGTAAAGAGACCTAGTGTGGGGGTCAAGATCATTTCCTAAGGTGACAAATCTATTGATATAATATCTAGAGGTTTTAAGGGTTGGGTTGTGTATTTTAACCAAGCTTAAGGTCATCTTAAAGGAAAAAAATGAAAACTGGTGATAAGGTTTTCATTATGCATAAAATTGGGTGTTACAGACCTAAAAGGGATTTATTATGCTCGTTGGCATGTGCAACCTTTAAATGAGATCTTGAGAATTTCATAAAAGTTGTGGAATATACCTAGGTTATTTTTCTTGGCATTAGTTTTAAATTTGAGGGGTAATCCTTTATGAACAATTTCTTTGAAGGAAAACCCATCAAAACCCTCCTAAAAACTCATAATGACCTGAAACAAAAGATCTTGTCAGTTATGGCTCAGAATAGTATTTTTAACCTAGATTGATGTTTTTAAATTATAAATGACTCTTCCAAGTTTGTCCAGGTTGTTTTGGTTTATCATGATAGTGTGTTGAAGCTATAAGAAAACCCTTGTTTCTCAGAATTTTTAAGTGGTACACATGGTTGAATAGGTAAGATCATGAAATGGGTGGAGGATGATGTGTGAGACTTGTTGTTTATTCTTAGGTGATTTTTAAATTAGGTTGGAGACCCTAAATAGGCTCAACTGGTAAGAATGAGAATGGGATTAGAGATTGGTTATAGAGGATTAGGGATGGATCCAAATGCATGAGGTTATTTTTAGATACCTATACCTCATATAACATTGGTTTATAAGTGTTTATTATTCTTATATATGATTAAAACATTGTCCTCAATATGACCTATCTAACACAGTGAAGTTTGTGTAGGGTGAAGATGTGAGATTGGTTTGTAAGACCAATATTGATATTGAAATTTGAAAAATATCTATTCAATTATGTTCTAAGTATTATAAAAGATCATTTAAACTCATTGGAATATCAAAAAATTGGTCACACATGTATCGTAAAACTTTTTTTCCATGACTGTGTTTTTGATGCTATAGGAAGGTTTATTTATGTGAGTGAGAATGATGTTTCAGAGTCATTTTGCACTGATTTAAAGGATATAATGCTCATGAAGGTATTTTATAATTCTCATAAGATAATTTTAAAATATTTTTATTCATGATAAACCCCTATAAAGATATTAAAATTCAAAGGCTTTTGACTAGGTTCTTAAGCTCTATGTATAGTTCTAAGTGAGCATATGAAGTTGATCAGTTAGAGGTCTTTTGCCCTATTTGATGAATTATATTGAGCATTATGTTTAATCTAAGTTCATGGAGATTATATCCATGTTATTTATTATTATGTTTATGTTTCAAATTTTAGTATATGATTAAGTTTTTAAAGATAGACTTTCTAGTAGTAAGAAGGCCTAATGGCAAGTAGACCTAATTGGGTGGTTGAAGGAGTGGAGTGAAATGAACCAAATGGTGTTGGGGAAATAAGGTGAGATTATAATGGGTATATTTTAGGATTTTTTAAATTTTTTAATCCATTTTTTTAGGCTCAAAGTGTTCCAAAGAGGTCTATGTGAAGCATGTTCTTAGAGAAGGCCTAATGGTGATTTTGGACCATAAAGGTAATGACCGACCTATGTGGTGGTTGTTTCACTTATGAAATGTGTGTATTTATATATTTCAATGGTGATCTAAGTATTTCTAGGTTCTTTTCCAACCAAGATGGGTAAGAGAAAGATTCATGTATAAAGACAAGGCCTAATAGGCCTAATTTTACATGTTAGAGAATTGATCATTTAAGAAAATGATATAGAGTTTTGGCAACCAAGAAAAGCTATTGAATATCATTATAGAGATGTGTTTAATATTTTATAAATAACTAATGATGTTTCTACAGGTTTTGAGCAAGGTCATTTGACCTAATTATACCAAGGAAAGGGTTGGTTGAGTGAGAAGGCATAATAGGCCATTTGAGAGAAATAGAAGCGTGAGAAGAGAAAAATAAGGAAGTCATATTCAATTGAGTAATAAATAGGTGTCTAAGGGTGATCATTTTTTTAACGTAGGTAAGTTGGTTTTGAGTTACCTAGGTGGTTGAAACCTCCTTTCAAGTTGGTGCTTGACTAGTGAGGGGTTGGTGATCCTTGTGGGATTGGTGACCCACTAAAATTTTGATTAATTGCTTATAAGAATATATTTCAAGATATTCATTAGTGGGTTTTATTCCCCAAGAGGGATTCCCACACATATATTAAGCTCTAATGTTATTTGCATTCATATATGTTTGTGTATGCATTTATTGTTGTATGTAAGTGTATCAATGCTTCATGAATGCTAAGTGAAGTTGAAGTATTATTTTAAGACAACTAATTCAACCCCCCCTCAGTATCGGTACTTCCAATAGTACCTAAAAATTATTTTTAATAGATCCATAACTTGGTGATGAATTTATCTAACAATCATGTGAATTTTTTGGATGACAATGGTCAAACCACAAGAATTAAGGGGATTGGAATAACCACATATTTATGGTCTATCATAACCATGTAACTTGAATCTTCAATCAGCTATTACTATCACTTATATGCCATTAGAATAGAATTTGATGGTGATGGACCATCTTTGAGTTAATTCTAAATATTTTAATAGTACACCAATGTGTTTCCCAAAGAGTCTCTAAGATTACCACCTAAGAGAGAAATTGATTTCTCCATTGAGTTAGTGACTATAATGAAGCCTCTTTAAAATTATTCATACATACTAACAACCACTGGATTGAGTTAATTAAGAGTGTATATAAAATATTTTATTGATAAGTTATTAGTGAGACCAATATGTCCCAATGTAGAGAAATAATCATCTTTGTAAGGAATAAGGATAGGTTGTAGACACTATACATTGATTACATGAAATTTAATAAAGTGACCATTAAAAATAGATACATGTTACCTATGATTGATGATTTTTTAAATAAATTAAGAGGATCATGATTATTATATGATGTAGATTTTTGGTCAGGATTATAGAATATTAGAATCAAATAGAGGGAGATATCAAAGACAAATTTTCAGACTTAATATTATCACTATGAGTTTGTGGTGGTCCCATTTAGGCTCACAAAGGCACCAATAATGTAATTTAGTCTAATAAACAAAGTCTTCTACAAGTACCTAGATAATTTTGTGCTAGTATTAATTGATGAAATATTTATACATTATCAGTATAAGGAAGAGAATTGGACATTTAAGACAAGATTTATAATTTTTAATGGAAAAATGGCTCTATGGTAAATTATCTAAGTGCAAATTTTTACATCTTGAAAAATTGAAATACTTAGGTAATATCATCTCTATGAAAGGAATTTCTATTGATTTTACTAATATTAAAGACATACTAGAGTGTCTGACACCTAGAAATTTTTGTGGAGTTTATAATTTTATGGGACTTGCAAAGCATTACATGATATTTGGTGAGAACGTCTAACAAAATAGACACTTAATCATATCCCTATATATAAAATTAAATAATTTTTAAAGATTTAAGTAGTGTGAAGAACCATTTCATAATCTCAAGGGGCTGTTGACAATAACCACTATTATAATAGTGTCAAACATGGATAATATTTCCTTGTTTGCATAGGTGCATATTTTGAAGGTCTCAGTGGAGTCTTAATTCATAAAGGCCAAGTTATTGCCTATGAGTTAAGGAAGACTAAATATATCTTAATTACATGAATCATTATATGTAATTTGGTGCAGTGGTGCATGATTTGTAAATGTGGAAGCACTACCTCATTATCAAAAAAATTATATAAGAACACATCATTTGATCTTGATGCACATACTCACACAAGCATATTTTAATGTTATAAAAAGTTATTGGATGAATTTTTTGCTCTAGTAGTATTATTCTGTGTAACTCTTTATTTTGTAGTATTATTTAATTATTACATCAATTATTGTTACTACTATGTGCCTAATTCAGACATATTTATTAAAACATGACATTTTTATTTCATGTATTACATATTTTACATGCATTATTTATGACATAAACATTACTATGATGACATGTTTTCCACATGTTGAAATGACTATAGATTATTAAAAAATTATCCATTTAATAATAAAGTTAAATATTTATTTTGAGATGAGTGACCTATAAGAAGCATCTCTAACCTCAAAAGTGGGGAATATTAGTGGTTTTATCTTAAGTACATAAGCCTTTGTGATAAAAAAAAATCATATTTTTGGAATAAATTATAGGATTCAGAGATATCACAATGCTTAAGATATTAGATAAGTGTAAAAATAAGAAAAATATTCACACAATTATTAAAATTATGAGTACCTATGCCATCCATATGCATGTACCTCATAAAGACATGAGCTAAAATGTATAGTTTTATGTAGACTTTAGTGATATTCCATGGTGGTGTATATAGTTTACAAGAACATATCTAACATACATTCACATACATATACATTTGAGATATTGGTTCTCATATTTTATCAATAGATGCATATCATTTTCTAGAAGTTGGCATACATTATCTAAAACCCTCTTATGAAATTTGGAAAATTGAGATGAACATATATACTTAGGACAAGTATGTAATGATGTCTAATTTCTAAATGATTTATCTTAAAATATTTCATATAATAGTCCATTAATATCGAACAACATGAACTAAACTAAAAAACAATTATTTGTTAGTAATAGGTACAACTGCATATAATGAAATTTGATATAGATATGATCTCTTGTAATACATCCTTTATTTTTAGATCATCCATCATAAATATGGAAAAACAAACAAGGTAATCATTAGAAAGGTAAACCTTAGATTATTGGAATTGGTATAATATTATTTTGTGATATTTTCATACCCATGGTTGATTTTTTACATATATTTTGAAATTATTATAGGTTTGATAAACCTATAAATAACTATTCAATATTTTGATGTGGTAAATAACATTAAAACTTGTCTATAAAATCTCATGTAGTCTAGAAATAGTGTGCACAACAAGGTTATGTCTTTCTTGGGGAAAATGATAATGAATTATCTGTAAAACCTTAGCATTACCATAGAACCACTTACACATATTCAATTATAAGGTTTCAAGATAGCCATAAGAAAAAAAAACTTGTTATAGGATATGGAATCTATTAAAAATAAATAGTTAATGCAAAATACATTTCAAATAGCACTCTTAAATATGACTCTACACAACCTGATTCTTATATAAACCTATAAAACTATTTTTAAAATTACAAGAATAAACATACTTAACGTAATGGCTCATAAATATCTCTCATCAATAAAAAAAACTATGTGAAAAATTATGAGTATAAACATAACATTCTTGAAGTGCACTAGCCATAATGGAATGGTTCATAAATATCTACACCATTTAATACACATCTATAACCAAAATTATCATCTAAGGAATCATATCATATCTACTAGAGTTAACTTCATTTCATTATCTAGTAAATCGTATCTCATACAAGACACAATTTGATGTTTTTATATGGATTTATATTCCCAAGTCAAATGATTTAAGTAGAGGGTTTATCACATAGTAATAATATCTAGATCTTATTAGGGATTTGAAATTAGTAATTTACAATAACTATTTAATCATATATACATCAAATTTAACCCCTTGCAAGTATTGAATTATATGTCCTCTATGAACAAAAAATAACTCTCCAAAAACTCTAATAATTTTGCAAATTATATTCTAGTATAATATGTTTGATTAGAAATTTGTTTGGAGATTAATATATGTGAATGTCAATTAAGATAGATAAAAATATTCTAATATTTATAGTATATTATACATGCATTGAACCATCTAAGGAATAAAACAAGTAAAAGTATAATGCTAGTAGAAAAAAAAATAGAAAGAATAAATGGTTATTATTTATTTGGAGAGCATGTTAGATACAACCTATCCCTTTTCAAACTTTATCAACAAATTTCACATGGAGATTTTATTTTATTATTCCATAAGATGTGTTCACTCCCTCTTCACCTCCTTCCTCAATTTAATTTTTTTGTAATGATATTTCGATTCCATTACCACTCTAATATTGACTCACATTGCCAATTTTCTCTATTTCAAATTTATTTCTTGTTCATAGATGCCATATCTCTTTAATCTAGAATATATTCAATATTGTAGGTGATATTACATCATCATTATTCACAAGTTGAACTATTTTATAATTAAAAAAGTATAATATCTATGAGTATAATGAAACATTTTTATTTTATATGTTATCATGAATTTGGATTCAAAACACCTCACTAAATTATATTGTGAATTTTTCCTTCTATAAGGTATGTAGTTATAATAATTTTTGCCTAAGAGGCACTTACCATTTAAGAGATTTAAGAATCACCTTTGTAGGATGAAATTATAGATCTCTTTCCATCATTTTCTAGATGGAATTTATTGGACCTACTCATGAACATATCATCTCATATATACAAGTAAGGGTTGCCAAATATAACTATTCAATTTTATTGATGGAAAAATACACCTAATATAATACTGAAACAAAATTTATAAAAATATTCTAACTATATGCCAAATAATTATTAATAAATAAATAAAACATAATTTTTATTGACATTTGACACTATTGGACCCTCCTTTCACTTGTGGCTCAAATGGTCCAATAGAGCCATGTGGAACTATTTTTAATTATATAATGTGATTTAGGGATAACATTGGGGACCTCTTGTGGCTTGAATTGGGGATAACTAAAAAATGCCATTAGCCCAAAAGAAGTATAAAAAGTTGTTCAATTTATTGAACACATTTAAAAAATTCAATAAAAATTAAAATTTATTATATAATAGGGCAATATGAAATTCAAGTAGTGTTATGAAAAACATTAGATAGTGTGCATCTTCTAGGTTAGTGATCACATCTAGCTATACTTACATCAGGAAATATTGATAGTACCTTTTTGTAAGCTTCATCTACTTTAGTTTGGGTCCTATACCATCACTAATAAATTAGGAGATAACTATTTTGATTTGAATCTTATATCTTGTCTTGGGCTACATGAACTTTTCATTTCAAAACTCTTATGCCATTACTTTCGTCATTTATTGAATACCTAAGACATTGTAGAGACTCTTCATTAGGAAAATATTATATAAATTATACCATCCCAACATAATCATATTAATTTATTTACTCTTAGGTCAAATAGACATTCTAACAATAGATCCCATTTTTAGATCATCAAATCAAGTCAAGTACCTTCATAGGGAAAATAATTTACATTAGTTTTGGGTGGAAATTTGTTTGCACACTATAACTACAAATAAAACCAATATGGACTATTGGTTTTTAAGGAAGGATAATGGATTAAAGAGGATTTAGGTCAATATATCTCACAACATTCTATAGTCATTTCATATCTTGCCTCATGTTAATGAAAAACAACATCTTCATGAGGTTGTTGATCTACATGCCAATCCACAAAATATAACTCCACTTTTACTCTATTGATTAACTCCTCCATTACTATAACTATGGACCTCAACTTGTTAGTAAATATAGTCACTGACATCATAAAATTCATTGGTTATCAAACAGTTTTTATCATTTTAAAAAAAATCAGTTAACACTTTATCTTCCTCTATTATATATTAATATACACTTCCATTATTTGTACATTTAGTTACATATATAAGATTAAAATTACTAAGCATATCCATACATTTGAAACCTTAGATATTTTTATACATTTTAGTATATTAACACATTGATATTAAAATTATACATTTTTTGTTATCATCTTCTTCACTTTCATTTTTCTCTAACCTATTACACCTTCATATCATTTTTGATTCACAATT